>JARPMJ010008156.1:0-35000 GCA_033366665.1 Phoxinus dragarum
CCATAATCGTACTGAGGGATCTGATGCCAAGATCACATACTTGAGCTTTGGGAAAAGGGCCAGTTTTTCACAGAAGAGACTCATTTGATAGTACATTTGTTTTGTCTTTCGAGTTTGAAGCAAGTTCAGGAGGAAGACAAGGACAATGTATCTGTAGGTAACATATTCGTTCCAGGTTTAGAGCATAAGTCAGAGGAGACACATGTCAGTCTGCGTAGATATTCGTGAGTGTGTTTCAGGAAAGCTTTTATGGGAACAATTTGGGGTTTTGAAGTGAAGTGGCTGTCAAGTCCAAAGATGGATTATTTTCCATACAATGTGTGATTAAGTCATTAAAGCAGCTTAAAAACAGCGAGTCAACCACAGCCAGATGGCAGGTTATTTTCAGAGCATTCAAGGGCAGCGCCATAAAAGACGTAACTGTATTAAACATATTCAGGAGCACATGGCGACATTTTGCATAAATCAAGCTCATCTTAAGAGCAAGGGGTCTTCACCCAAAAAAGCCTCACATACCTCAGGCTCCTTGGTCTTCTCCATGGTGATGAGTCTTCGAGACGTGTGGCTGGACAGAGTTTGCTCGCAGTTGCTGATGAGAGTCAAACAAGGGTGAAGAGGCACCATCTCCTCACAGTACCTGCAGACAACAGTACAGTTTTTAGATCAGCCAGCTGCCCACTTATCAAATGAAACACCTTGATAGTGGTAGGGGATGTCACAACCATCAACTGTTATTTTCAAAATTGCACCACTGCTCACTTGTATCACATGCACCGCATAGCAATGGCTGACGTTTTTTTTACATTCCCTGACACTTATTCCCTACTCACTTTGGAAGCCAAACAACGTTGAAATGCATGAATATAGCCACATTTACATTTAAGGCTCTAGCCAAATCACCAAGGACAACATTTGACCTCTTGCTATAGCAACTACAATATCCATCTTTGTTCATTATGAAAACAACAACAACAACAACAACATCGTAAATATAGCGACAAAATTGCAACCACATTTGTTGGGTTCAGTGAGGGAGTCGATTGTGAACTCAGTACCGTCTCATAACGAATAACTGACTTAAACGAGTTGGATTCAAACTGAGCAAATTCAAAGCCAAAATTCTTATGAATAACTCTGACTTTATTTTCTCAGGAAGTTGGTGTCATTTAATGTAAGTGTCTTAATACTAAAATGTTTTATAATTACTGTATTGCAAGTGTTTTGACCATTTGCATCACTTGCTGGTTTGGAAATGTCACAGTGAAACAAAAAAAGTTAAAGGATAATTCCGGTATTTAACACCTTGAGTCTATATTGTAGTTTGTTTTGGATGAACAAGAGTGGTGGACAACATTTTTTTGACAATGGTTCCTCTCTCAAGTTTTTGACTATAATAGAATTGGCCATGGACCCATTTAACATTGGAGTCAATGGGCATGTCCGAAAACGTCATTAAAACAGCCAATAATGTTCGTTTACAAAACTGTTAAACTCACCGAGTGGTTAGTGGTGTTCGTTGATGATTATAAACAATATATCGTCGCAATATATGATTCCAATCCGTTTATTTTGCTATAGTGGAACTATTTTTTCAGACACTTCACAACCGTGTAACTTCCGCTCAATATTTGAATCTGAAGCGTTAGCACACTCCCGACCACTTGATGGCGATAACCGATGTTTATGTCTCGCGGGACACTCACGGTCACAGTCGAGTTCAACTTCATATTGCACTGGTCAGTGGTCACGTCTTTCAATATTTTCAAGGTTTTGTTTGTTTATTTCGCTTACTCTCCCGGAGCACAGTTGCTCTGCTCGCTAGCCTTATGAGAAACGGAAGCGAGCAAAAAGACTACATCGACCAAATGTAAACAGCTCCCTTTCCGTTTCCGGTAGCGCATTTATATTAACGAGCACTCAGTCCTTCAACAGAATTCAATGGGATTTTACAAAATGACGAATAAAACACCACAGAAACTGTATTTCGCAACACTTTTTGTTTCTGGAACATCAACTAACATCACTAATCACTCGGTGAGTTGTACAGTTTTGAAAACTAATGTTAAAGGTTGTTTTAATGACATTTTCGGACATGCCCATTGACTCCAATGTTAAATGGGTCAATGGCCAATTCTATTATAGTCAAAAACTCGAGAGAGAGGAACCATTGTCAAAAAAATGTTGTCCACCACTCTTGTTCATCCAAAACAAACTACAATATAGACTCAAGGTGTTAAATACCGGAATTATCCTTTAACTTTAAACCGGGTGCACACTGTGAGATTTATAATAGTCCTTTGTGATTGTTGCTTGTCAGACTGTACGAACATGATCATCGCTGTGAGCCATGACACACTGTAAGATCTTAGTTGTCATTAATGTCACTGCATGACAGTCAAGACGTGTTAAAAACGGACGCATGCAAGAAAACTTGTCTGGAGTTTTACATCAATCAATCAATGACATGTTCGGTGATGTGAGCAGCAAACACGGGATTGAAATGGTGGCTACAAAAGTAACGTACATTTTGGTTATGGCTTCTCTTGAAAAACCAAGACAATTTGACGGTCGTAGGAAAAGTTACACTGCAGGATTGCGAGCCAAATCTCCAGACACTGCCAGAATTTTGTCTGAGGTAAAATTTGATCGCAGCGGTCATTAATCGGCTGTCGGTGAACATGTCAAACTAATGATGAAAGATTACCTTTTCAACGTAATTGCGTATTACATGACGTCACGAATGCGCATCACAGAACAGAGCAAGGCGAGCAGTTCTGCTTATAAAACTTTACCTTTTTTATTTATTTTCGAAATGACCGATCGTTTCGCTAGATAAGACCCTTATTCATAGTCTGGTATTGTTTAAAGCCCTTTGAAGCTGCACTAAAAAAAAACTGTCATTTGGACCTTGAACCGTTTGGGGCCCATTGATGTCCATTATATGGAGAAATGTTTTCATCAAAAACCTTAATTCATTTTCGACTGAAGAAAGAAAGACATGGACATCTTGGATGACATGGGGGTGAGTAAATTATCAGCAAAAGTTTTTTTTAAAGTGAACTAATCCTTTAAGTATTGCGACTAAATTACTTGGTATCTCTCTGATTGGTTTAGAACAAATCTACAAAACTAGATGTCTTAGTAAAGCCATGAAAGTCATATCAGATTATAGGTACCCTCTGTCTCAAGAGTTTGAGCTTTTACCTACGGGTCGGAGATTTAGGATGTTTTTAAGATTTTTTTTCCAGTAAAGCTGAACTGTACATTGCTTGTTTATGTGTAAACGCATGTTGAAATGTTGCTGTGTGCAAGAAAAACCAGTGTTCTTTAAAGGCCGATTTAAAGAATTAATAATTGACGAAACAACATATAATCGCAAATGGTGACTAGATTGTTGCCACATTTTTTGTTGCATTTCTGACCATTTTTTTTTTTTAGAATCTGGAGCCATGCCGCAACTATGCGAAACACTGAGAACATCCAAACTATTCATTGTTCCAAGAGGCTGTGAAGACAGTTAGTAGGGACATTTACTCAGCAGGGAGTTGAGCTGGTGGGCTGTTAACATTCACGTGCTGACAGACGCGTTCGCACGCACCGACTCCCTTCATTTTTCAGACGATTACGTAAATATGACTAGTGCCTGAAATCAATGAAAAAAATCGTTCCGAGGGCTGCTAGCTGTAGCTGAACCTCATCCACACAAAGCCACTGATCCACAAACCATTGCGCACACGCAGTTAGCTCCGTTTCAAACAAATCATAAATTATGTGCCCTCTTTTCAACGGACCTGACAAAGCAAAACAAGGAGCCATACAAAGCATACATATTCTCCATCGTACTGTTTACATGGAGCTACTCCTGTCACCTTGGAGAAATGTCTAACAAATGTCAGCTTTCCAGTAAAGGGCCCTCTGGAGAACTCTGTCCACAGAAATCACCTGACAGAATCACATTTCTGAATATAGGGCAATGAGTCAGAACAGACTAGAGCATTATGGGAACTAATGACTGACTAACGTCCCATGTGGATTGCACTCATCTCTGCTTTCTCTTCATGACGTCCATGTCCTGTAAAAGAGATTATTCTTCTGTTTGCAACAATATGCAGTGGTAACAAAACAATTAAAGTAAAGGTCAAAGATGTGTCATTTGAAGCAAAAGACTCACTTTTCACCATCATGTTGATGTCTACATCACTGTGGACACCATTCAAAATACATTAGGATGTTACTCTATCATCCCTCCTTTAACTTTGTTTGTTACGACTGAACTGTTGCGTCACCAGAAATCGGGAAATCTTGACATTTACTATGGCAGATGTGTTTTCATCTGGTCTGGGGATGGATTGTGAACTTTCTCCACAGGATGAAGTGGATGAATCGGATACTGAGGGCTGTTTCCACTTCTAACTGTTACAAGGGTAATCAACATCGAAGCCCCAGATTACAGCGGCAGTCATCCGCTCCTCTGACACCAAATTTATAAACACAAGAGTTGCTATACTAAGGCCAGCTCTGAAGATCGTTCACGACGCCAGCGCCTCCTTGTGGTGGATGTTACTGATCGTCCTCACTTAAATCTTTTCTGTCTGTCAGGAAACTCAAACATCTTCTGAACCGTCGGCCAGACATGCTAGAGTTCAGTTCTGTCAAGTTTGGTTCTGACACTTTATCTTGGCGTCTGTATTCTGATTTTTCCCGTTAGTCTCTCTTGTGCTCACCAAGGATGTATTTATTTGATCAAAAATACAGTACTATTGTGAAATATTATTACAAATTAAAAGAACTGTTTTCTATTTTAATATATTTTTTTCCTATGATGCAAAGCTGAATTTTCAGCATCATTACTCCAGTCTTCAGTGTCACATGATCCTTCAGAAATCTTTCTAATATGCAGATTTGCTGCTCAAGAAACATTTATTATTAGTGTTGAAAACTGTCAACTGAGTTTAAAAATATTTTGTGGAAATCGTGATACTTTTCAGAACAGCAAAAACATTTTATTTATTTTAAATAAAAATGTTGTAACAGTAACATTATAAATGTCCTTACTGTCACTTTTGATCAATTTAACACATCCTTGTTGAATTAAAAATTATATATATATACATATATATATATATATATATATATATATATATATATATATATATATATATATACACACACACTTTTTATTTTTTATTACTAACCCAACATTATGGAATGGCAGTGTGAATCAAACAAGTATTTTGTTAACACTTTACACACTTTGAAATGAATGAAAATATAAATAAAAAATTATTGTGTGATACATGATTTTATCAGCACAGATGACGCAAGCTAAATTCATGATTGTTGGCATCAGCAATCCTGAGGGAGTGAATCCTGTAACTTCATGATGTAAAATCTGTCTACAAGTGAGATGGAGGTGAGGTAAAGGTGTAGATCACAAGCAGCGGGTCCTTTGAGTCACTACTCTTCTCGGGCCCTGTAATCAGTGGATAGCACGATCTGTGGACACTGCTGTTTGTGGTCAGTGGAAAATACCCCACTGCTTCACACCTGCTTCACTGCTGGGCTGACCGCAGGTCAACAAGCCTGAGCAGGTTTAACACCCTCCATTGAAACAGGGGGCTTTGAGCTACTGATATGCTTTGAGCTCATATTTACAGACATAAGAAGGTACAAGATAGCCCCCTAGTGACTGATTCAGAACACATATGCTATATCTGATGTAGACAGTGCATGTGACCATTCAGCCTGATTAGATTTACTTACTCTGGTCTGTAGATTGGTAGCCAGTAGACGAGACGTCCACCTAAAACCAAGTGGTGGGCTGCAAAATTCAAGAGGTCGGCAAAGATATCACTCAGATGATAAGCCATTGAAACAGGGACGTGATTATCTCCAGAGCTGCATTGGGATATGAATCAAAAAAGATATAATCAATAGAAGAAACTCAAGAGTGATAGTTCACCAAAAAAATAGAAAGTCCTTCATTTACTTGCAGTCAAGTTCTTCCAAAATAGTTTCTTCCATGGAACAGAAAAAAAAACTAAAAACTAGATACATTTTAGAATGTGCTGGTCATTCTTTTTCATGCAATAAATCGGGACAGAAGGTTTCAAGCTTCAAAATGAACACAAGAACCTAAAGAAATATTATATACTCATTACGTAGTCCATGGTATTTAAACACTATTTGTGATCTGTCTTAAAGAACATCTCAGTCACCAATCACACATCACTCATGAAGTCTTAAAAACATATTTCAAATTTGGTCAGTGGTGTCCTTTTTGAAAAAATATATAGTTCTTATGCGAATGCAATAAGCGGAAAAGGGTGACTGATACATTGCCTTTTGTGTTTCACGCCAAAAAGAAAAATCACATGTATTTGAAACAACATAAGAACTAGTTTCCAATACACGGAACTATCCTTACATTGAACTCAACATCAATGATCATTTTCTATTGATAATCAAATCAAAGATAATCAAATGTCTCAAAAAGATATGAAATGTCATATGAAATGTTTTAATTACCATTCAAAAGTTGTCAGATTCATTTTTGCAATTAAATCAATCAAATAATATAAAGACATGTATAGCGTTTCAAAAGATTTCTATTTCAAATAAATGCTGTTTTTAAACATTCTATTAATTAAAGAATCATGAAAAAAAATCAACACAATGGTCATAAGAAATATTTCTCTAGCAGCAAATCAGCATTTTAGAATGATTTCTGAAGGATTATGTGACACTAAAGACTGGAGTAATGACTGCTGAAAACTCAGCTTTGCCATCACAGGAATAAATTACATTCAATGTATTTTTTTAATCAAATAAATAAAATAAGCATAAGAGACTCTTTCAAAACGAATAAAATAAAAAATCTTACCGACCCCAAACTTTTGTATGGTAGTGTAATTGTATAGTTTTGTACTATTTGTTGAGCTAGTAGTGAGGCAGTAGGCTTATTTGATGACTGGCTCACATCTAAAGAGTGTTTCAAGTGGTTCTATTAAAAATGCAGGTGGATAAATGTGATATGCTTACAAATCCTCAGGAGGTTTGATGATATCTTTATTAGATCCCGTTCTCCTTGTGGACTCACGAATACCATATGGAGCTGCGTAAGGGAAACGAAAAACACTTGAAGCTTCAAAACAACAGTTAACGGTAACAAATAAAAACAAATGTGACTTAATGGTGAAGTGTGTCATTTCTACGCTACTAAAAATTCAGCTTAAGCTACAGTAGTAGCGGTGTTTTGGAACCTGGTAGCTGGTTTTTAGCTTGCAGGTATACCATAGTATTTTAACATAAAAAAAAATGACACTCTTCACCTTTAAAGGCCTTCAGTTTGTAGGAACATACGGTCTGTAATGATGCCATCAAACAGTGGGTTTTTTCTCCAAACCGCTTTGGAAGCATCGGACACCATGACATCCACGTAGAGACTCTCATTCCCATACTGCCGCAGGTTTGCTCTGATGTTCTCATCTGGTCCTCTCCATTTCTGATCCTTCCTGCTGGCTTTTCCTGCAACAGATTTAAATGCTCAAAGGTGCACACTCACAGCAAACTTACAGACTAAACCTACAGTACATTGTGTGGAAAACTAGAAGGAGAAAATGTTAGTGATGGCTTTAAAAAAAACATACCGATTCCATGGATAGTGTTATAATCAATGTCTGTCCCACAAACATAAGCCCCAAAGTGTGAACACGCTACCAGAAGACTACCTGAAAAACAAAAGAGGAACACAATGATCATGAGAGAATTAAATACCGTAAGAGGAATGGAATATATCTGACTATAGATCTTTATATATGCTTGACACTTTAAAAGTACGGCCTATAAGGATTTCCAGCCATCCAGAGAGTTTTCAACTAAATAGCACATCTGGCCGGCAGATCTCAGTGCATGTGGTGACAATAGACATATGATAAAGCCTGGCAACATCATGGCACGCTACAATTTAACAGTGAGCCTCGCAGCTCTGAAAGAGAAATGCAGCCCCATGCTGTTTAGAAACCAGCAATGCTTCGTTTGACTAATGACACTCGAAAGTGGTCCTTTCAAAGTCAAAAGAAAGAGTAAAAGTGGGCCAACTGAGATGGAAAAGTGAAAATTCTTGTGAGCCATCACAAAAGATTATATTAAAATCTGATCCTGGATCCTGTTAGACGCAAATAAGAAACAGAATATGATGGCACAAATCCTCAATCATCCAGACAAGCTGTCAGATTTGATTTCACTCAGAACGAGACAAACACCTGCTTCAGTTTGGCCCAAAATGAAGAGTCAAAACTTTGATCTGATTAACAACCTGACAAACAAACAATCTACAAGACTAAATGATTAATAAAGATATCAGATTTTATAAATGTGTTGGATGAGAAACTTATACTGTCACTGAAAACTAGTATGAAAAGTAAAAGAACCTTCAATATAAAGTCAATAAAGAATGAAATAAAGAAATGAAATAGTACTTAATTGATAAAATAATTCTTCCACCAAATGATAAAGTTCATTAACTGTAGGCTCTTTAGGATTGACAAGCAACATAACGAAGCAAAGAATATAGTATTCTGGAAAATATTAAATTTATGATGCCTTGGTTAATATAGAATTTAAGCGACGGTAAGTTAAGATATTAATAAATGAATACAGAAAGGATCCATTAAATTTATTAATTCTAAATTCTATTTGAACTTGTTTTCCAAATGTACCAAATCAGCATATTAGAGGATCATGTGACACTGAAGACTGGAGTAATGCTGAAAATGCAGCTTTACCCTCGCAGGAATAAATAGAAAACAGTTATTTTAAACTATAATGATATTTCACAGCATGACTGTTTTACTGTGTTTTGATCAAATGAATGGGGAGCATAATAGACTTCAAAACCTTCTATCTGCACTGCTCAGACTTCTCCTCACCTGTTCCAACAAAAGGATCGTAAACCAAATCATCAGCCTTTACTCTGGCATGATTGGCCATGATGAAAGAGAGGCCAGCGTCCATACTAGTGTTCCCAATGAAATGTCTCTTCTTCACGCTGTGAGAGCGAATTAATTCTCTCTGACCATCTGCAATCTGAAGAGAAAACCTATTTAACATTTAAGAGTTGTTGATACAGTATGTTACCTCTAATTTCAAGAACATCATTCAGCTTTAGTATCTAGGGCACAAATCAAGCATTTTACAAATCCATACAATCGTCAAATGTGAAACCTTGCA
The DNA here is from genome assembly GCA_033366665.1 of Phoxinus dragarum. Classification (NCBI taxonomy): domain Eukaryota; kingdom Metazoa; phylum Chordata; class Actinopteri; order Cypriniformes; family Leuciscidae; genus Phoxinus; species Phoxinus dragarum. Next base: position 9,232 of record JARPMJ010008156.1, read on the forward strand.
CATATCACTAAAGAAACATTAGGAACTATACGGTTATCCGGACCACACGTGTGTCTTTTAGTCCCGTATAGTCCATATAGTCATCCCTGATTGGTCTTAACCCCAGTGACGGGTAGGTTTAGGGGCGGGGTTAGGGGTAGGCCATCATGTGGTCCGGATAACCGTATTGTACCAAACATTATATATCTGGAAAGAGTTGCTCACCCATCTCCCAAAATACAAATGGAAAGGATCTTCTGGGATGTCATTAGGATCAGAGCCATAATCCTCCAGCAAACAGAAAATATGTTCTGGATCCTTTAGATTGACCTTCCCTTCAAATGGCAGGAAGTCTAGAGCCTGTGTCAAAAATATTTAAGACATTAAAAAAATTGCAATTGAAGCTGTTACTAAATTAACACTAATTATGGACTGTATGCCACAGAATTAGGCATTCGAGGCGTACAAAGGTGTAAAATACAGTAATATACTCACATCAATCTTATTGATTCTGTCCTTAAACTCTAACGTTTTGTTGAAAGTGTAGACATTGATCTTATAAGTTGAATTCTGTTGTAGATATGGAGCCTGTGAAGAATTCATACGAGACAGTTTATTCAGAGATACACTGTAAATTCAAGGACACATTGTACTTTACTGTGAGGGAAACATGAACAAACCATGCTTTCCGCTGGATACGCCAACAATGACCTCCTCAACTCGTCTGTTGTTCTTCCATGACCCCAAAGTTCAAAAGCAGACCTTAAAATTGAAATCAATATTAAACTTTACATAAATCCAGCAATTTAATAAATGTCACTGTTTTTATTGATTTATCATAGCTTATTTTACAATAAGGTTTCATTTGATAACGTCAGTTAATGTGTTAGCTAACGTGCTAACGAGCATTATACTTTTTGCAGTATTTATTAATCTTTGTTAATAAAAATACAATGTTCACTCTTTGTTCATGCAGGTTCACAGTGCCTTAAAAGGTTCACCCAAAAATAAAAAAATCTGTCATCATTTACTCACCCTCATGTAGGGCTGTAAACGATTAATCGCGATTAATCGAATCCAAAATAAAAGTTTGTATTCACATAATATATGTGTGTGTATTGTGTATAATTATTTTGTATATATAAATACACACACATGCATGTATACATTTAAGAAAAAATTGTTATTTATATATAAAATAGTTCAATTTATATATAATATAAATCATATAAATATATATATGCAGTATATAAATGCAAATATTTCTCAAATATATACATGAATGTGCGTGTATTTATATATACAAAATAATTATACACAATACACACACATATATTATGTAAATACAAACTTTTATTTTGGATTCGAATAAGCATGATTAATCGTTTACAGCCCTACCCTCATGTTATTCCAAACATGATTGAATGTGTTTCTTCTAAACACAAAAGAAGATATTTTGAAGAATATGGGAAACCAAACAGTTGATGGGCCCCATTGAATTCGATAGTATGTAAAAAGAAAATACTATTGAAGTCAAATAATCAAACAATAATCATCAAAATATAATCTTTTGTGTTCAGCAGATGAAAGAAATTCATTTATATTTGGAACAACTTGAGGGTGAGAAAATGACAGAATTTTCATTTTTGGATTAACAATCCCTTTAACTAATGCTAAACACTTTTTAGTAAACGGTGGAAATAACAAAATATTGTTCTTTGTTAAAGTTAAATAATGTTAGCAACAAATGAAACCTTGTTATAATATTGACAAAAACACCCATGTTTTCATCCATGCAATATTCACACATTGATCTTAAGCCAATAATTGACTACATTCAAATTTATGCAGAGTTCTGACTGGTCATGGGGTCACTGAATCATATGCAAATTAACTCAAAATGAAGGTAAATAAATATTGCTGAGTAAATGCAATTAGATAAATATTTATACTAGTTTGTCATCCTAAGCATTTTAAATGTTATTTAAATAATAAAATATTACAACCTACTTGCCACAAACCGTTCTGGACATGACACTCCGTATATCATCTTCTGATAAGCCATTTAGTTGCCAAAAGGGGGACTTATGAGGAAAAAGTTATACTTGTTAAAAAATAAAAAACAACTTAAAGCAAATTCCTTATGTCAAGTAAAAAAAAAAATTATAATAGCATTACCTTTTCTATGAATGTTTCTGATGTATCAAATGACTGGTTCCTTAGAGACAGCAATGCTTTTATTTCCTGCAATAAATAATTCAAATTGCGATTCATGAATGTTTACCAAATACAGTTCAAAATAAAATATTTAACAATACAATATTGAACTGAGCTGTGCATAAAAAATAGTATGAATAACGAGCTCATTAGTTCAAAATACACTCTGACAGTTTAATCCAATAAATAAGCATTTTGAGACAAAGGTCTAAGTGTACTGAAGGTTTACAGTTTGTACCGGTAATCTAAAATCGACGTTATCGTGTGCCAGATGAAGTAAATATTGTCTGCAGCACGCCCGACCAGAGTGGAGCGCCATGTTTGTGTGCAACATTCAACATCACCCGATGGTATATTATGGCCGTAACAAACGTTCCTATTTGGCATCCCCGTGGCCCGTACGTAAATCGCCTGCGTGAAAATCTCCTAAAAGGATTAGATAGTTGCATTTTTCAATGCCATAGTCATACCCATGAGTAAAATTAAGTAAATTGCCTATGTGCTCGACTGCAGAACGGTCTCTTCGTGGAAGCCGAATCATGGTTTGCCCTCTGATTTTATGTAGCTTTTTGGAAAATGGAAACGATTTAGTGTCACCTGATAATATCTTTTAATCTTATTTACACACTCATTACCTTCTTAGGGGAGCCTTAAATCTTCCCTGTCATTGGTCCATAATCTCGTACAGTGACATGATTGTCAAGCTCTCATTGGTTTGTTTACACGTCAATCAAACTCACAAGCCGTCAGAAAAGTATCCACTTCACAACTTGTAATGTATCCACTTCCATCGCTGTTACAGCATGACAACCATTCACACGAAGCCAAACAAGGGCGGTAAGGTGTTATAGTAGCCTACACTTAACGTGTGATGAATATATTTCGATGTCAAATAAATCTAAAGTCGACTAAATCGTTAAACTAAGCTTTACTGTGATATACAGTAGACTCGTATTGTTGTATATGTGTATTGTTGCTGCTATATTGTGCCGTTTTATGCAGGACTGCGACCTTCAGAATAGAACTGAGAAAAAGATCTCTAATGTCTATCTTTCTGAATTTTGTGAATTAACTTTTATTAGGAAGAAAATCAGTTTCTCAATGTAAATAGAATTCGAATTGAGGTTGCAGAATTGTCCAAATTTGAGGAAGTATTATTAAAATGGAATATCCATCTGCAGTTTTATTATCTTATGATAATGTTTATATAATTTCTTCTTCTTTTCAGTAACATGGGATATTTCCATAAACAGTTCATTTAAATTGATGAACATAGTAATATTATCTTTGAAATGTCACGTATGCAAAATTTTATTTAATATATTTTATTTATCATTTGTATTGTCTTTTTATATTTTAAGTTTTCATAAAAATTTTTGTCATTTGTATTCATTATATATTATTTAGGTTTAATTTATTTATATTTCAGTTCAAGTTTTAATAATTAGTTGCTTCATCTGACACTTGTTTCAGTCAGTTGCAACATTTCTAATTTTCGTTTAGTTGAAGTTATTCATCTTATATTTAAATTTTATTTTATTTCAGCCCTGTCAATGAACAAGAATGTTTTTAATAGTTTTACGTTTAATTAACGATAATAACCGTGTCCTGGCCATTTTTTCTTAAAATTCCAAAATGACAGTACAGAAGTAGTACACTTGTGTGGTTCTACCTCAAATTCTGAGATCAGTGTTTATTTCATAGTCTATAACTCAATATATCTGTACGATATAGTTTAGTTGAAGTGCACAGACTAGTATTGATTACATTGGGTCAGTCTTACTTGTAGACCTCATGAGGCTTTAAGTTATTTAAGGCCTGTACGACATGCAATCTTCTCACTCGCAGCCTTTGTTGTGCCAACAGTGAAGCATGCTGAAAACTAGAGCCGTCCTGTGAGCCAAAGGTCACCATGGAGACGGACGAAACACCTGCGCAGCGTAATGACGATAGGGCAGAGACCTGCACCGTGTCTGTCAAAGGTCTGACAGAGAACTGGCAGAAATGGTCCAACGACCACTGCGAGTATCAGAAACACAATCCCTTCAGCAACGGCAAGGTGATTCCCCCGCAGATCCAGCGAGGACAGGAGGGCTACGGCAGGCCTTTAGAGGGCTCGAAAACAGAACAGAGGGGAAAAGACGCCCACTCCCACATCAGCAGAGAGGTCACTGAGCTCTGCCAGGTCATTCAGGAGATCGGAGAGAGCAGAGACGACGGCAGGCCGGCTGTGCGGTTCGGGACGCTGTTTGAGAGATACGTCACCATCTCTGATAAACTGGTGGGAGTTCTTCTGCGGGCACGCAAGCAAGGGCTGGTGCACTTTGAAGGAGAGATGCTGTGGCAGGGGAGAGATGATGACGTTCTCATCAGTTTGTTACAGTGATTTACAGAAGTATTGGACACCACGTGCCTCAAAGTCAATATTATTGTCCAACATTCCTTTATAGGCATCCATTTTACTTGAACAGGGGTTAGGAGGAGTCAGTTTTTTTGGCCAAAGAAACTATTTCTGATGAGATTTAAACTGAGTGTAATGAAGTTAAATGTAGCAAACTGGCATATTCTGTTACCTTTTCATGCTTTCAAAGTGTGTCATTTTTGTACCACCAAGTTAGCCTGGGAAAACCCAGACCACTTCCGGCAAATTTAGATTTGCTCTGCAAGTGGGTCTGGCAAAGAGCCCATTGAAACCCATTTCCAATCCGTCGAATTCGCGGCACCAATTAGAAACGTTGGGGCGGGCTTTACACGATGACGACAGAGCAGAGACGGTGACGCAGATTTTGTACATTACAAAGATGGATGCCGCCGTGGAACATCACAACATCACTCGTTCGAATCAGCTATCGCGTCTGTTTCAAGCGATTTAAAATGGTCATTTTCGTTAACACAAACAGAGAATTGCTGAGAGTCTCGAGATGTTTCTCCGTCGCTCTGCATACGTCATGTCATTCATCGCTCTGATTGGTTTTAGATCTATCCGACGTCCGTTGGTGACGCCCCTGTGGAAATGAATTGTCTATGGAGCTTTGCCAGACCCTAACTCAGTTACAACTTACAGTGGTCTGGGTTTTCCCAGGCTACCACCAAGTGGAATTGGAAAAATAATGTTTTAGATAAGATTTCAAAACACTCATCTGTCATTGGTCAACTAAACAAGTAGCCCCATCCCCATCTCATACCATTGGTTATGAGGGGATGCTATAAAAGCAAAGCAACAGCTGACACTTTTCACATGTTCCTTGTAAAAAAAAAGAAATTGCCCATCAGCCCAGTTAGGCTGTCTATTTACTGGGTTTGAGTATACTCTCCAGATAGATGTCTAGTTAGGAGACCAACTTTGGTTTAACAGGGAACAACTGGGAAACCTATAAATGACTTATTTCTGGATATCTCTGCACACTAATATAATTGTCACTGCACTGTGATATGATAAAAATGTATTTTCAAAAATGCACGCTTTCACCTTTAAAGGGATAGTTTACCCAAAATTTGAAATTCTGTCACAATTTATGCACCCTCAAGCTGTTCCAAACTTATAATTTAGGGTTCCAAACTTATACTTTCTTTCTTCTGCTGAATACAAAAGAAAAAGAATGTCAGTAACCAAACAATTGATGGGCCATTGAATTCCATATTGTTTCTTCTCCATACTATGGAAGTCAATGGGGTCCATCAATTATTTGGTTACCCATTTTCTTCGAAATATCCTCCTTTGTGTTCAGCAGGTAGAAAGAAATTCATACAGGTTTAGAAAAACTTCAGAGTGATTAAATAATGACAGAATTTAAATTTGTGGGTGAACTATCCCTCTAGAGATGAACACCTACAATAACATGCAACATTGTAGAGTTGAGAAGCCATAATACTTAACCATAATCACATTTTTGTCATCACTTTGATGCACAGTGTTAAGGTACACAATGGTTTACTATTGAAACTTAAAAAAAAATATGTTTTTTTTATTTGTATGTCATTTTCTAATATGATGAATCACTTGCAAGGATATTACAAGCATTGTCTAGAAAATACATGTCTACTTTTTGTGTATGGAGTTGCTATTATAAATATAATTAATATAAAGTATATCTAGAGTGATGATCATGTGATACGTTTGAAGCACACAAAAAACTATTAAAAAGCATAAAACCTATGTAGGTTATTTATTTTGTTTACATGCTTACACGCATCATACAGTGCAAATACAACTTTACATCACTCAATAATTAAATACATCTGAGGCATACATGTTTTATATCTATACAGTAAAATCTATGTTATGGCATAAACAGGCAAAACATTTCATTAAGTGTGATGCTGAAATCATTCAGCAGTGGATTTGGGCTAAGCTAAATCCAATTATTGAGCTTAAATGCCATTTTCAGATCATTCATATTTTAAAAAGTCTTTGTCACTGCTCTGTATCCTTAAAAATCATTTTATTTGACCAAGACTGAAAGAAGCCCAACTGTACACCGTAAAAGATGAATGCAAATTTGATTAGCCCGTCAGGCAGACAATATAACTAACATAGCATTAATGAGTATTATAACCCCGAGGCACTCGTCTGTGTCATCACAAGATTGCCTTGGACTGTCGTTATGTGTAACGTGGCTCTGGGCATCTCAAACATGAATGTACTTTGAGTTCCTCTCACTTCCTGTACATTTAGCTCATAGAGTTCAGCTTTTGGAGTAACTGGTCTGCCTGCAAAGTGAAAACAGACAAGAGTTGGCTATACATTTGGGTCAGTGACATGACATGCATATTTTTGTGTCCAAGTGCATTACTTCCTTTTAAAATATTTGACATGAATCACTTCATTCTGTAAAACCCATTTAGTTTGAATTCATTTTCAGTACCTGTACATTAAAATAATAAATATTATTTTATATTTTGGTATCTTACACCCAAAATGTCAGGTGGCCTTTTAAAATGGTGTTTTAATGAGAAGAAATTCTATATAAAATATAATATTAAACATTTTGTTATGAATTGAGGTAATATAACCATAAGCATGATAATGCATAACTTTGTTGTTATTCATCACAAAATCGATTAGTGTATTTAACCAATCTCTTGCACTGTAGCATATTACAGTTATTGCGTTCCGAATGTGATGTCATGTGATTTATTCTGTTTTTGATCAATATACCACTTTTACTTCAATGGAGACTGTTGACTAAAACACTTGCATTTGTATTTTATTTTTATATGTAATTGAAGAAAAAATAATAATCCAGTATTCAGCATATTCCCTGTCATTCTTGATGTTGTCAGGTGGCACAACTGATATTCAGTGGCACAACTGTTGCAACCATGTAAATTCTAGATTTAAACCAACAAATAAGTCGTCAAAGTGAACAAATGGCAACAAAATAGATTGTTATTAGTTTAAAAAATATATATATATAACTTACATTTATCTGTATTTAAAAGTAAAATCAGATGCTAAAAATACTAAATACCTTGCCACTAGAATGCAATAATGTATAAATAATATAAATAAAATAAAATACACAACCTCAAAATAATGTGTTAGGCACTGTAGACACTTAAACGTTTACTGTGCTAAGATGTCACAATAAAATTAGGAATATACATTTACAAATATTTTATTGTACAAAAAAAGTCAAACATTTATTTAAACACTTTGAAATGTTATTGAACTTATAGTTGTTTAAACGCACTGTTCCTGGCTCAAAAATATGCATTACATCAATTTTGAAAACAAAATTATTTAAAAAAATATACACACTTTTGAAGCTTCATTTTTTTATATCGCCTTTTTCACCTTTGTTGCCATTTGGCTTGCTTAGTTGGGGACATTAAATTGAACAATTCATTTACAACAATAATATTGATCTGCCTCCATTGACACCATTATATGAGATCTGAACTGAGCTGGACGATGACATCACGGTTTTCTCCAGAGCGGCTATATATATATAAATGAACTCAATTAATAACATCACAGAATTTAAGCTGGACTGTGACGCTATTGTCTTCTGGAAACAAACTTTGTTGCATTATTTTCCTGTTATCTCTGTAAAGCTGCTTTGAAACAATCTGTATTGTAAAAAGCACAGCAAGCGCATAATAAATGTGACTTGTCATTGATCATTTGCATACTCAAAAGCAAGGGTAAATCAACAATTCTATTATTTAAACGTAAAGAAAAACGTTGCAGTGGTAGAACTGGTAAGACACACAGATTCATCAAGCAGCATCTACTAGTGCTGGCAAAAACAAAACAGGGTTTCATCCCCTGCCATTGTAGATTGTCCATTTTAATTTAATACAATTTGCTTGTTCCAATTACAAGACAAAAGGTCTCATTCAACAGGCGTAATGAATTGCTACGCTCAGAAAACATTTTGTTTGTCAATGCATCAATAACCCGCTCCAAGGTAATGTGATTATTAGTTTTAGTGGATGTAATTTACTTGTGCGCTTGGAGGATAGGGGGAATGGTGGATTGTTGGGCGGCTGATTTGATTGCTTACCGTGATGAACCAATACGAGTTTAGCCTGTAGACCAAGCGTGACATGAAGCCCATCTGACTGACGGGTGCGAGAACATGGAGATGCAGATGTGTGACAGAGGAGAATGGAGGCCAGTGGAAGCCAAACCTTGGAAATACGATTGACATGGTGGCATAAATTGGCATGCTACATGAACAAGAAGTTGATTTTAGTATAAGTGGCAAAGTATAAGATATTTCATCCATTACCTAACATCATTTAAATCTGTTACATTGTTCTTCTGAAGTATCTCTTTCCCCATCTCCACCATCTTCTCCACTAAAAACCACAAAAATAGATTATACACAGATGACTGCTTAGTCAAACATGCATGCTAGAGTTTGTGTAACCAAATTGGGAATTGTGACTACTTGTAAATTGTAAAACTGACTCATTACTTCTGATTGTTACTACAGAAAGGCTCTAGAATAGCCACTGTCAGATATGTCTAAACATGTACACCCGTCTCTGATAAATCACAGCGCGTTTACCTAATGGCACATGCTCTTTTCTGAGAGATTTGCAATTGCCCACATGTTTATTTGGCACAACCAGATAGTGATGAGGAGCTCCAGGGTGTATATCTCTGAAACAGGATACAGTCTCATCCTGAAAAGAGAAAGGTTTTATTTAAAATAAAAAAAATAACAGTGACAGTGTCTCTCTTTAAGTTATTTTTTTTAGCACTTTTGCAACTTCTGATATTTTTAAATGTGCTTATGTGACTAATAATAAACAACAAATTATTACTTGAATTATTGTAAAACCATATCAAATTCATATTAATATGCAGAATTTCTTTATTAGTAGTATTCATAGTGGATGACGATGGCTGTGCAAATTAATCACATTGCTATTTTTAGAAGTAAAATTATTATTTAGTACCAACAGTAGCTAACCTTCATAAATTTGTTGTTGTTGTTGACAAAGTTAAAACGCAAAATAATACTTTGAAGAATTAAAGACATGTCGGTGTATTACTTCACGATTTCATTAAACATTTTGCATTGTGATCTTTAGCCTCATGATCACTTTCTTATCTTCACTGTCACTTAGGCTATGTGTTATCTTAGATAAAACACTGACAGCATACTTACATTGTGCAGGAGCTCAGTTCCCATCTCCCCCTTCACGATTTTACAGAAAATACATTTTTGGTCATATCCACCATCATCAGTCTGATTCGTTGTCCCGATCTCAGGTGTCGGTGTGTTTACGGCGGCTGCCATCTTCAAAGCGCGTGAGGGCGGACCTAATTACATCACGAGCACGAGCATCACGTCATTTCAACATACAAGTCCTCTGAGTTTTTTTTTTTTTATAAAGTCAAGAACCCCTAAATATACTGATCCCTTTGTGTAAAACGATGACATTATTGGGAAAAGTTGTTGTTTTCGAAATTAAATTATATTACATGAAAAATATATAGTTTGTATGAAGCTAATATCTTTTTTTATCCAATATTAGAAAATAAGATACATATTGTAATAGAAGGGAAAATTTAGACAACATAATTTTTGTATGTAAATATTCACAATATTTTGCATTCAGCTCTCTGCAGTATTGCACATTTCTAAGCTATTTAGAATATTTTGTATTATGCTATTGTCAGACCCTGGAGGAGTTTATAGTTTTGTTTCACCATATGCCTATTTATTGCTATTTTTCCTTTTTTCAAAAGTATAACCACAACACCTAAAACCTCAAATACTATAGTCTCACACAAAAAAGAAGAAAAAAAAAGAAGATAATTAACAACAAAAGTACGTTGAATTTGTAGTAACCGACAGCATGTCACCAATGTTTTAAGTTGGCACTTAAGTTGTATTGAAGCTGAACATTTTTATTAATTTATAAAACTGTATTTGATTAGTTGGACATCAGCAATCCGGCAGAGACACAGCTGTGGTATTCTTTATTTATGTCTAAGAAATTCTATTACACTGTCATCTAGCAGAGCCAGCGCAGCAGTTTTGGAGAAAAATCTCCCTGCAGAATAACTCAGACGATGCTCCCGACCGGTTAAAAGTTACTAATCAAGAGAGGCAGAAAGGATAAGTGAGTGACAACACACTATGTTAAACTGCTCTGTTTAGCGGGTCAACCGAGCAATTAATCCTGAGCACTCCAATGTGCCAGGACGCCACATTTATCGCCTTAATGTATGCAAATGATGTCATTAAAATGCATGTTCATGTTTAGTCTCTAAATTAAGAGCTCATTTGCACTCCCAACAATCCAGAGATTCATTATTACAAATTACAAAAACAATAATGACTCAAGACATCAAATTTACTCTCCTTGTACACCCTCCCCTATTTACATTATGAATGTGAAAATAATTTATGTGACAATCAACAATTTGCAGCCACTGTATTGGAGGTTGTCAGCTGGCCAAAGCTATTATGTTATCTCTTGTTCTGTGGCTCTATATGATAAATAATGTGCCAGAAGATGACTGTATGCAATTACAGTCCGCTATGGTATTGTAATGCAAAGGATTGCAAAAAAAACCAGAATAACTGATAACTGAGAGGACTGGCAAATATGGGACATAGAGGATGATCGTGATGTGAATGGAAAATACAAATGCCTCAGAAATAACTGGGAAAATATGAAGTTAAGCGCTAGCAACAAACAACGGATCTCTAAATGATTCATGACCAAAATATCAACTCCAGCATTGAGGAAGTCAATGTTTTGTCCTGAAGAGGTTGTAGAATTATTCATGAGGCATCGGCTTTGTAAATAGATCCTGTTGATTAAAATGGAGGAAGTTCGGGGGGTGGGGGGGGGGGGGGGGGGGTGACAACTGCAACTCATGAATCTCTGGAGGGAGAGGGAGAGAGAGAGAGAGAGAGAGAGAGAGAGAGAGAGAGAGAGAGAGAGAGAGAGAGAGAGAGACATACATGAAGGGAAAATATTCCGTTTCCTTAATCATGTACTGCCCTACTTCCAACTTCCTCTTTCATTCCATACGTCCCGCTGAGATGACTGCCATTGCTACTGGTCACCGTCACACTTGGCTTTATAAATCTGAAATCAGCCTGTGTATTTTTATGAAATGAAATGGCTACGCCTCAACAAATAACATGCTTGAGAGGTTAAGAGGCACTATTATGAGAAATATACCCTGCTTTCTTTGACTTTTCACCTCTGCTCTTCTGTAGGATTTGCTGTTCGCAATCCAACTTCCGTAATGTGACATATTGCAAATGCAAACAAACAGTTTGCTAAAGCAATGCCTAAATAGCTATTTGGATATTGGTATACATTATCTGACAGCCTGTGCATGCGGCCTAATATATATATATATACCCTAGTGAAAAATAAATATAGGCTACTAAAATGTATTTGAAATACATTTATTTCATGCTAAGACTACAAATACATTTACATACTGTAGGCCTATTTATACTTAATATAAATACCCTGCAATTGTACTTTTTAATATACTAAATTGGTAAATCGGTATACTTCAAGTCTGCTAAATTGGAACATCTGATTTTGTTCTTAATGTTATCCGGAAATAGCGCTGAGGTCCAACTAAAGATATAAGTATATTTGATTGTGCTAAAGTGGTACTATTGCAAATATACTTTATGGTACACTTAAATCTCTTGCATTTAAAGACCGATATTATACAGAGATCATACTATCCTATTAATACTATTAATATTAAGAAATGTGCATTGTGCAATAAAGAAGTACTCCAAATAAAGTTTAATTGTAATATTTGTAAGTCTCAAGCGATATGTCAGATATGCTGAGCACCAAATCATATTAGATTGATTTCTGAAGATCATGTGACATTGAAGACTGGAGTAATGATGCTGAAAATTGCTCATCAATATAGGCCTGTCATTAAAAATAATTGGTTTCAAAGTAATTAATAATTCATATAATTAATATAATGAATTACTTTGAAATCATGCACTGATTAATCATTTACAATAAGACCATGTGCACTACAAAAGTAAACAGGGTCATATTTTATTTCAAGTTGACTCTAATTAGTAGGCTACTCATTTAATTCCAAAACGTACAAAATCTTAAAACTCAACACAAGATTTCTTTGAGGGTTCTTGATGTGCCATCAGGACGTAATTTTTCTGTGGCTCTAGGGCTGCATCCGAAATAAATACTTCCCTACTACTGTAGCTATATAACTATAACTATAGCAGGCGAATATGTTACAAAAGAAGTATGTCCAAATTATTCACAGCACTCATAAAAGAGTAGGCAAAAAGTACCCGGATGACCTACTTCTTCCGGCGAGATTCTGAAGTGTGCTTATGATGAACACTTTACTATCCCAATGGGGCCACGGGAGAGAATTTGTGAATGGAAGTGAAACGTAACTGACGCTGGTAGGTCACATGATAATGACAACATGGCAAATGTAGTAGCCTACGTCTGGATTACATTTACACACTCATACTAGATTATACTTTTTTAGAAGTCGTTACTTATTTAAAATAAGTACCTACTCAAGAGAGTATGCGATTTCGGACGCAGCCTAGCTGTGTCTCATTTCAAAGGCCGAGTCCTCCGCATGTTGCATTTGTTGGCCACATACGTCATTGAGGCTGATTAATTTCAGTAATCTGACCACTACATTGCAAAGTCATTAAGAAATTACAACAATTAACAACTCTATATGAATAAGAGTCAATTTTATAATTGTTTCTGAAATAAGACATCCTTTATGACGCATACTGCCGACAAATGCGACCAAATGCGAGGATGTAGCCTTCGAAATTTAAGCCACTTGACATTTATGGCAAAAGTTATTGTCTCAAAACAAACTTTTATTCAGCAAAGATGGCAGAATCACTTACTTCCATGGGAATCAGCTGAGCAAATGCTAACAGGATGCTAACAGCTAGCTCTATCCAAGCATTATTCTGATAGCACTACAGAGGCAAACAGTTTTTTTTATCAAATCAGCAAATGGCTCACTTATGGTAGTCGCTGCATAACATGGGATAGCAAAGTATTTTGACATCAAAAAATGACCTATAACACGAACAGGTTGAGTTATCTCAGTATTGCCACATTCCTCCAGCAGGAGGCACTGCTATGACATCCTTCAACCTTTGAAGTGTGAGTGAACAGCTTCTCACTCCCAGCTGCTTCATCATGTTTGTTCTTTTCAAACATCTGCACTGCTAATTCTTTCCGTTAAGTAGACTATGCATGTCAGATAAACCATAGATGTACTAGACCCACATCTGAGGTCACGACGTGTTTTTTAAGCAGAAGTAGCGCTATCAACACATAAACTGTATTTACACAGCTGAAACGAATGCACTGTTGATGGTTATTTCTTGCATGTAGCTTCATCAGTGTCTGTTTTTACCCAGACAGATATATCATGGAAATGTTAGCGTAACTAAAGAGAGCAGGTACCATGAAACTCTCTGTTTACCCAGCTGTCTGTCACTCTTTCAGGCGTTCCCTCCTTCTCTTCGTTTCTCTCTGCACAGTCCATTTACTGTGGGTTTGCACAGGCACCTGGTGTTCATTTCCCTCTCTTCTTTCCTTCAGGTCCAACAGTCACAGTGTTTTCCCGTGAATTATTCAGTGCTTTCTTTTGATTGGTTGATTGCAGCTTATATTTGCCCAGTAATGCTGATTGACAGTTGCTGATACAAGCGCCATAATAGGATACCGTCTGTCTGTAAAGTCAGGGTCACGAATGTGCTTTTCTGTCACATGTATGCATAAGTCTGTTTGCCTGGAAGTTTTATAATACCTGGAGAAAGTGAGTGAGTTTAGCATTCCCCACTCGTCTTTACTACAGGCGTAGTTATGCAATTAATCTGGTTAAAAAAATTAAACACATTTGATCTAATAGCTTAAAAACAGATGCATTTTGCCTGCAGAACGATGTATCCGGCTAACATAGGCTAAAATAATGTTTTCTTAACGTTCCCATTAAGTTCCTTAATTAAGTTAAGTTCTCTGAACATTCAAAATCCATTTTTTAAAAACATTTAAAGGGGTGGTAAAATGCCATTTTCACAAGATGTAAAATAAATCTCTGATGTCCCCAGAATGTGTGTGTGAAGTTTTAGCACAAAATACCCCACAGATATTTTTATATAGCATGTTAAAGTTTGTTAAATGTTTTGTGCTTAGCCCTTTAAATGCAAATGAGCTGCTGCAGAGGGCGGGGTTTCAAGAGCTTGTGTGTGTTAGCAGCTGTGATTACCTCACACAGACACACACTAAAATGACAGAAAGTGTTCTGTCTTTAATGTTAAAATGGAGTCAGACAAAGATAGAGAGACTCAAAAAGAAGTGACACCACGTAGAATGCAACAGGACGTCTCTGAATGGTTAGTTGATGAATTTATATTGCTGATGTGGAGTTAATATCTTCAATTAGGATATTCTGTCAATTAGGATATTATGATAATCTATAAATCGCTCGTATAGCATAAACCTATGCTAAGGTTTGAGCTGACTCACAAATGTACTCTTATACAACAACTTTTCTTCTTCTCAACATGGACATGTTCCCGGGGGCGGGGTTTATGTACATTTTAGGGTTGCTGATGTCACTAACCCGGAAGGAATGTCGTGTAGTCCCTACCAGCCGTTTGTTGTAGTCCTTTTCTTTAAAAGCAAATATCTTCCTCTGCTTTGAACTTTGAGTGTTGTAACTTTGCAGATGTTGTTTATGCTCAAACAGCAACATTACACACTAACTACAGTTAGAAAAGTGAAATCATACTCAACCACCCCTTTAAGGAAATTAATCAGTAAATGAGTCACTATCGCTCATATATTCTTGCTTGTCGACATTTACTAAATTTAGAAAAGTAAAATCATGCTTTACCACCCCTTTAAAAAATGTTTTTTTTTCTTGGTTATGCAAACCTTAAGGAAAAATTCCATTTGATCAATCTTCAAATATTATGGGAATGTTACTTTTGAATGTTCTCTGAATATTCTGAAATAAGTAGGCTAGCTATCATTTAAAAAAATTAAGATGAATGTCCAACTAAAACATTTCAGAAAAAACAGCACTATGAACGATATGAATACAATTTTTGTGCTAATGTTTTTAGAACATTATTAAAGGCCAGATAACTTTAAAGGAACATTCTATTAATGTTACTGGATGAACGTTTGTTCAGAACTTTGCCAGAATATTATAGCTAAAATTCAGAGAATTTTTAAGCCATCTTGAATTTTCCTAAAAACCTACTTTTTTTAAACTCCTCCTAGGCCAGATATTTAACCAGACCATCTTTAAATCATATCGACAAAAATGTACGAAGTCAAGTTGATTCATTAAACCGTTCTTGAATAACACGCGCAAAAATTCAACGAAGAGCACGCAAAAATGCTTTAGCGTAAAATGTAACCAAACTTTGTGTATTATGACAATCATGACCTATAGGTACATGTAGAGTTTTGGCGCAGTGCCACCTAGTGGCCAGGAGATACGGAAAATTGACATTTTTGCTTATAATTGTTTAATGGTTTGGTCAAAAGTCATAAAACTGGTCTCTTTAGATTCGGTGCAGCATGCAGAGTTGAAAGATACCCAATTTTACATTCCCTGTTAGCTGGGTATCTAACAGCAGTGGCTAAACCCTTGTTTGCCTCATAGTACTGAAATACAGTCGTTTATATGGTATAGATTTCAGTCACATGGCCAGATCAGCCATACTTGACATGCATGACAGTATTTTCATTCGCAAAGGGCAATCTATCATAGAACGACAGGAGATTGACAGAATACAACTTTTCTGTGCTGACAGCCCCAGTTGAGTTCCCAGCACAGAGAAGAGACTGAAACCAAACCCTTTAAAATTAAAATACTTAGAACTGTATCTTGAATGTTAAAATGTAATTTCATTATACCACCAAACTGAAAATTAATGCATAATATTGACCTGGAGTAATTCCAACACTTGAGATGAGAAAAGCCTCTTATCTAGAACTGTAATTAAAAACTGTTGCTCTTTCCCAGTTTTATTGGGACTTGTTCATGAAATACAAGCATGACAGAAGCAATTTCTGCGTTCATTGAACGTATAAACCATTCTAACCTAAATTCAATGGGACAATTTACATACACATCTTTTTATTAATGATTTACACATAATAGTTCTGCTAAAACATTTCAGCGCAATACAATTGAAAATGTACGTTTGCCATCGAATTACACCCTGCATTGATGAGTTTAGTGTATACTTTGAATATAATTACAGATTTAGAAAACTGTGAAACTTGAGCAGAAATGGAAATATTGTTGTGCGTAATATCCAGAATGAGCCAGAGACATATTGTGCCTCACAAACATAACCTTAAATGAAAATAAATTGAACACATGCACACTTGCTATGTCTGCTGTATGAAGACCGATGAGCATGTTTATATGCAAAGCAGTTTGTTCAATAACTTTCGGTTATGTTGCAGGATTGCACCAATAGTTTACCAAGTTCACAGGCTGTGGAACAAGCACCAAGAGTGATGTAGGACATTCAGAGTGCTGTTTCTCTTTACACTGTTCAAGGTTATTACACATCACAGTGAAATTCTCACATTCTCAATCAAAAGTGAATACCCTTGAAATAGACCTGGACGCCGTTCTTACACCAAGCTAACGGTGCCAGACCTGGATCACTCTCACAAGACATCTGCTACCACTTAGAGGGGTAGCGCTACTAGAACTTGACATGGAACCAGAGAACAGAGCCTTCAGAAACAAAACGCAAACCATTTTAATTGAATTTGCATCACGAGACATATTTCTGAGTGAAACAGGGTATTTGATATGAAAAAAAAAATCAGGGTGGGGCTTGAATTTAACCCATTGAGAATTGATTGGATGCTGAAAAGTGGGCGTTAAATATTAGAATGATCGATCGAATGTGAGTTTATTAAAATAATGATTAAGTGGTGATTGGTTACCATTCCCCTGGTTTTACAGGCAAGGCTTAAGACTAGTCCCAGACTAAATTGCATTATTGAGCTGTTTTAACTGAAAACAACTTGACATATGTCAGTGCCATTATTTTGTCTCAAGATGCACACCAGTAATGTGTTTTTCTAAGGCATGTTCATATGTTCTAATTGATCTGTGGCCTAATCCTGGCTTAATCTAAGCCCTGTCTGTGAAACCGGGCCCTAAATCATTTACACCTTATGTGTAAAATGTTGTAATTTTAAATATTTAATTTGCTTTTTATTTTTATTAAGTTTTTATTTTTTTAAACGAGTCTAAGATGGTTTTCATCTAAAAAAATTATATATAAATAATACACTATATCTTTTCTAATGCTCGCTAAGGCTGAATTTATTTATTCCAAAATGCAGTAATAATGTAAAATATTACAATTTAAAAGAAATGTTTTCTATTTGAACATATTTTAAAATATAATGTATTCCTGTGATTAGAATTTTCAGCATCATTACTCCAGTCTTCAGTGTCACATGATCCTTCAGAAATCCCTGTAATATACTGATTTCACATTATTATCAGCTTTGAAAATAGTTGTGCCACTTAATATTTTTGTGGGTGCCATAATACTTTTTAAAAAAGATTTTCAGGTGAAAATAAAGTTAAACAGAACAGCATTTATTTGAAATAGACTATCCTTTTGCAAGAATAATGTTTTGTGACAATGTATGTTCTTTAAGTGAAGTGACGTGAAGGACCTCTGCGTTGAACCCATCCATGTTGCGCACACAATAGGAGTAGTAAATAGTGAACACACACACACTACAAACCGTGAACACACACACACACACCAGGAGCAGTGGGCGCCTGGGGAGTGATTGGGGGTTAGGTGTCTTGCTCAAGGACACATCAGTCATTTCCTGCCGGTATTGAGAATTAAACCTGCGACCTTCGGGTAACAAGTCTGACTCTCTAACCATTAGGTCACAACTGCCTCCTGTCACTTTTGACCAATTAAATGTGTACTTGCTTGCTGAATAAAAGTAATAATTAAATAATTATAAAAAATCGTACGGACCCCAAACTTTATATAATAGATGTGATAATGTTGCTGTCCATGACTATGAGTACACGTGTTGGAAGTTACATACTTTACTCCATCCTTCTCTCTGTTTTTAAACTGTAAAACCTCTAATGGCTCTAGCAGTTGTGTCTGCACAGGATGGCTGTGAAAACACCTTAATTGTTACAATAACAAGAAACCTGAGGACAGTGAGGAAATCCACCATGTTGAAAACCAAGCTCAGTTCAGCTGCTCGTATCGTATATTGCCAACCGCTCGAGGTCTGTTTGAAGACTATTCATGCTATTTTGTATTACAGCTTCACCACGAATGATATATAAAAAAAAAACTGACATGTTGCGTCGGAACAAGCAGAGCTGGAGGAAGTTGTATGTCTGGACTGCTAATTGCTTCAGAGGGCTGTCAGTGAGGTCTGTATGATTGTTATTGGTGCTCTGGGCGCAAAGGCTGTGTACTGCTCCTGTGGGCCAGGCATTCCATCCTCTTGCTTTGTTTTTGCCGAGCCAATTAGTGAGCGTGATAACATCTGGTGTAAGAGGACAATGCGACTCCGTTCACATCCCCTAAGTGAGTGTCTCTCCCTGAAGCGCCGAGGGCTTGAGCAGGCATGCTGGGAAACTGGAGAAGGAATAGCATATGGCCCCAGCTACTCTGATACAGCTGAACGACTTTCTCTTTTGCTCACACACTCTCGCTTGCTCTCCAATTCTCTCGCTCGCACCTCCTCTACCTCCTTCTATCTCTGAACGCGCGCACACACACTTCACAGAAACGCACACAGCCTGACTAAACAGGATTACTGGGAGATTTGAGAGGGGCATGGAGAGATGATGGAGGACAGCAAAGATCAGATTGAAATGCTATTTAGTCTTACGAATGCGGGAGGACATGGAGTTTTTAACGGAACCAAATGCTCGGTGCGGTATTTAACGGAGCTCTTAGTGAGGATGGAGAAAAAAACAGGCTGAGAAACATGGTTCTGTCACATTGCTGAGTGAAAAGGAGGAATTGCTATCAGAAATGCAATATATAGCCTACTATAGTAAGTGTGACCAGAGTGCAAAGTATACGTCATTGATTAACAATTTAGGATGGATCATGTTCATAATGTAACTGAACTGTGGTGTCAAACCACAGAGACACTGTAGAGACATTGTAACAATGTTTCCTAACCATATGCAACACACCAACATGCGATACATTTTTTTTTTTTATGTTTTTGTCCTAACCAACCGTGGCGGTGACACGTGCTGAGAAACAGGGGATCTTGTTTCAGAAATGGCGTTCCATTTATGAGACGTCACAGCTGGAACAACAACATAAAAACTATGGCAATTATAACTTCAGCTACTAATAATGTGCTTTATTTCTTGTTAAACGTGTCTGATATGAGTTTGAATATAATTTTGCGTGACCTTTATAGACATACTGAAAGTGATAATTTACCTCAGATCATGAAAATAAATTAGACACCAGGGATGGTAATTTTAGCATCAGTAACTCAGTGGTTGTTTTTGCTAGATCTCTCAAACTTTGAAAGACGGTAGCTCACTTTATGTGAGTTGTTTTCATAACTCATAACTGTTTTCATAAAGACAGTCACTTGTCTCCACCTACTGGTGTATCAATGTAACCTGCAGACAATCACTGTAAAATGTCCACTGTCTGTCAGGAACACGCAAACACTGGACATGTTGTAGGACCTATGATTTCGGCTATATATGACTTAGGCTATCTGTAAATACATTTTGGAAACTTCACACTTATCCGCTATTATATGAAACTAGTGGCCAGTGTGTGTCATTAACTGGCATTTAATAGTAAATTCGTATCATTAGAATGAAAAAGAAATGCATGATAGTGTAGGCCTATGTATAGCATTGACTCTGCATACTTTAATTTGCATTCAGCGGCTGTACTGAAATAAAACGAGCGAGTATGAATTTGAAATTTGAGTGACTCTGCTTGGTTATTTGTGTAATTATAGCACAGAGAGGCTTTGCCCTGATTAGACCTCAGGCTCTCATCCTACAAAGTCGCTGTCTGTCTTTTCTCTGTTATCAATTTGTCTGAGCAGAGTGGCGTTAAACATGCGCAGCTATCTGGGTAATTTGATCAGATCGGTAATTTAGGAATCAATCACAAATTGGATGAAAAAGGTAAACCGCTAGCCATGTGACGTGTGTGCTGTCGATACGCTGATTCAGTCACTCACGGGTGAGTGAACAAATCGTTCTTTAAACGACACCGCACTAGCTCCAAACTGTTAAAGAGTATCCGATGGGATTCTTTTGGATCTATGCACTGCATCTACACCACTAATCAAAAGTTTGGCCTCACTTGACTGAATATATGATTCTTAAAATGTTAAAGGCTTATGCTTAAGTGGTTTAAATACATTTTATTTACACTATAGTCAGTTGCAAGTTGCAGATTTCATTACCAGAAAGTTGTGTAACAAGAGTCATCGAAATTTAAAAATGTATAAGAGGAACATTAGCATATAGATGGCTTCAGAGCCAATGGGCATGGACTAAAATCCACAAAACTTAAAATGCCCAGCTGTAATCTAAAAAAAAACAAAAAAAAGCTAAAATCTAAGATAGTTATGAATTATTTTACATTTTTGGGTCATTACATACTTCCCATTCTTACATTTGTGTTATATTATCATTTTGATGACTCCAATATTATTCCAAAATATGCAAAATAGTAAGATAAATATAGAATAAAGATTGAGTATGTGTGTCCAAATATTTGACTGGTGTAAGTTCTGAAGCACAGAGGAAGTAAAATCATGCATTTTAGATTCATAATATAATCTCCCAGACGCTCATATTCTGATGTTTTGCCATGCATCTCCATACCTCACTAATGCCTCATGGGATTGTCAGCCATTTGTTATCTCCTAGATTTCCTACTGACTACTGGGCGTTCACAGGGAATGATCCAGCAGTGCAACAAAACACTGAAATAGTGCAGCTTGTAACAAAGCTAATTAGGCTGCATAACATTAGCTAATTTGCAGGTAATGTAAAGAAAAGGCCATGATCTTCTTGAACTGTATATGTAAAAAATGCAGAATCTCTGCAAGGTGAATGAAGGTCACATCGTGTCCCTGCTGTTCACGAACCCACTGTGTGCGATCGCTTCTTTACCTCTGCTAAATGCTAAAAGAAAATTGTGCGCTTGATTTCGGCAGGCTGTTTGACCATATGGCCGCATTCATCATGTATCAGCGCTCATTAAAAGAGCCGTCATTAGGCACCGGTGCTCGGCTGGGTGCAGGTGCCCACACCTGACAACACCCCTGATTCTCTCACCTGAAATCTGCTGCATAACCAGTCTGCTGTTCAGTCAGCCAGCACTGTGCCTACTGCATAACCAACCATACAGACACACACATTCACCCTGAACTGAGATCAGTAGCTTCCCTGAGTGCTCGCGTAACATGCAGCTTCACACACATTCAGCGTGGAGCCGCCAATGCAGTGAAACGTGAGATCATAATGGGGTGGTGTGATGTAATGGGCAACGATCTGAGGTGGTAACTGAAAGGTTGGAGGATCAAACCTTATGGGTTCGATGCAGGAATGATCACCATTGTGCCCTTGAGCAGGACACTTAACCGTAGGTTGTGCATATAACATGTTTACTGTACTGTAAGATCATTTTGGACAACAGTAATGCTTTCTAACTAATGCTCTGATCACATGTGGGCTAGTATTTCTAGAGCAATATAAGCGGGTTGTTAGGTATTCTGGGTCGTTTCTAGGTAGTCGCTATAGATATTATCGGTCACTGTTAAGGTATTCTGGTTGGTAACTAGGGCATTGCTAGGTGGTTGCTAGGGTATTCTGGGTGGTTGCTTATTATTAGGTGTTCTGGTTGGTTGCTAGGGTATTTCTAGGTGGTTGTTCTGGTGTTGCTAGGTATTCTGGGTTATTGCTAAGGTATTGGGTGATTGTATTCTGGTTGGTAACTAGGGCATTGCTATGTGGTTGCTATTGTATTAAGGGTGGTTGCTTGGGTATTGCTAGGGGGTTGCTATGTATGTTGTTGCTAGTTATTCTGACTCATTGCTAGGACATTTCTAGGTGATCACTAGAGTGTTGCTCTGTGGTTGTTAAGTATTTAAATTGCATGTTATGTTTTTGCTAGGTATTCTGGTTGGTTGCTAGGGCATTGCATGCTTGGTAGGTATTCTAGTTGGTTGCTAGGGCAGTTATATGTGGTTGTTAGGTATTTTGACTGGTTGTTAGGACATTTCTAGGTTGTTGCTAGGTATTTGGGGTGGTTGCTAAGATATTGTAGATCATTGGTATGGCCATGCGAGAGATTCTGGTCATTGCTAGGGCATTTCGCGGTTGTATCTAGGTATTCTGGTTGGTTGCCAGGTGGTTACTAGGTATTCTGTGTGGTTGCTAAAGCTTTCTAGGTTTTCTGGTTGGTTGCTAGGGCATTGCTAGGTATCTGCTAGGTGGATGTTTACTAGCCCAGGGCAATAGAGCCTAAGAACAGATGTTCCTGTCTAAAATTGTACACAGAGGATTTTCGCTCCAGTGTCTCATCAAAATGCATGGCTAACATACATTATACAGTAGGAAATAGTAAGCCATGGATTGTGATTCACTACAGACAGGGGCTTTAGGCAAGTTGCTTCTTGAAACGTATTTTACCTGATGCGGTCCCAGAGAGAGATACAACATAGGGGCCAAACCTAAAGCTAATCTCAAGAATGTATCACATGTCAGAGCTCTGCTTGTTTAGTCTCGTACATCTCCAGCCCACACTGTTTAACTTGTGCGGTTCTCTGCATCTCACACACAGCACAAGAGCCTCAGACGGAGAGCGACTGCTAACATACGGCACGTTAAATGTCTTCAGCACCAGAGCCTTGTCCCAGATGGCTGCTGGAGTATTGTTTGATTTTCCTTGTCATCAGAATGTTAACACGCATCAGTCTCACCCGACTCTTGGAATCGAATGAAGCTTGAAAGTGGATTTTCCCATCCATACACCAAACCATTATAACAGACTGACAGTGTGTGGTGTTTACAGTTGTACATTCTCACCTGTTCCTTAAAACTTCTGTCTTTTTTCATGTTTTTGAAATCCTCTTAGGCTCACTAAGGCTGCATTTGTTTGAGTAAAAAATACAGTAAAAACAGTAATATTGTAAAATATCATTACAATTTAAAATAAAAGTTTTGTTTTTTAATATATTTTAAAATGTAATTTATTTCTGTGATGGAAAAGCTGAATTTTCAGCGTCATTCCTCCAGTCTTCAGTGTCACATGATCCTTCAGAAATCATTCTAATATGCTGATTTGGTGCTCAAGAAACATTATTATCAATGTTGAAATAAATATTTTTGTGGAAACCACAATACTTTTTATTCGGGATTCTAATAATTTTTCATTATTAAATAACTTACTAACCTCAAACTTCTGAAAAGACCACTAGACCAAATAATTACCTGTTTGTTTGCTTAAAGGGATAGTTCACCCAAAAATTTTAATTCTGTCATTATTTACTCATCTCGTTCCAAACCCTTAAGACATTTGTTCATCTCCAGAATACAAATGATAAACTTTTAAAATTAAACTTTAAATTTAACTTTCTGTCCATCCATTGACAGCCTATGCAACTACCACTCTCAAGCCCAGAGAAAGGTATAAAGACATTATAAAAGCACGTTTGCTCTTGCATCAACACAACATGCACGTGTCATGGTAGTTTGTGAAGAAAGTGGTAAATTATGCTTTTTAAGCAAACAAAGCACTCGCGTCGCTTCATAACATTGAGGTTAAACCACTGGCGTCATATGGATTACTTTTATAATGTCTTTACGACCTTTCTGGTGCTTGAAAGTGGTAGTTGCATAGACTGTCAACGAAGCAACATATTCATTTAATTAAAAAGATCTTCATTTGTGTTCCGAAGATGAACGAAAGTCTTACAGGTTTGGAACGACATGAGGGTGAGTAATTAATGACAGAATTTTCATTTTTGGGTAAACTAACACTTTAACATATATCTCTCTACCAAGCTTAGACCCTAAATGTGTGAAGACAATGCTTCATTACTCATCTTGAGTAAAGTCTCCATAGGTGCATAAGCTGTGGTCATAAAGTACTAGCAATGAAACTAAAAACATGCAATGCATTATGCCAAAGACTAGAATAACACAACACATGTCATTCGTATTGTTTTGACAAAACACGTGCCACTTCGTATTGTTTTGTTTGACATAAACAACATTTATGAGACAATTGTTGTCAGATTTCAATGGTGATTTCAAATATGAAATTTAATCGTAAGCTTACGATGTTTTTGTTGATGTTTCCCCATTTAAAGAGATATGAGCTGCACTTGCATTCCCCAGAGGTGTTTCAAAGATGGCCTCCGAGTGAAATGACTTGTCTTAAAGGGACTTTGATTATCATAACTACAGCGAGTCGCCATAACAACAAAGTGGTGCAAAATGCAAATGTTGTGATCGAAGAGAGTCCAGTTATCCCATAAATATTTCCATAAATTACCAGGAAAGCATCAGCACCATTAATTAAGTTCATTAATCAAGAACTCACTAATCAGCCGCGCAAAGTAATGAGGTAAATTAAGCAAAACATGCAGAGCGGCTGGGATTTTCTCCAAAGAAGCTTGAGAATCAGAGCTAAAAAACTGAACAGCTTATTATAAACATCTTCAGAATCTTCCCCATCCCGAGCCCCTCAGACTACAATGACGTGGTGTGTTATTTTACGGCATGAGCTAATTGTCTCAGGGACTTGTCTTGGCAGTACCTTCAGGTTTGTGATTGAGTTGCTATTGAGGGAAACGGTAGCTGTTGTCTGCCAGGAGGAGAAGGTAGATTTTGGGCTGGAGCCTGAGGCCAAGGCTGGTCTGTGTCTGCCCGTGGTGTGTTGTTTTCTGGCAGCATCCGTACAACAGAACTCCAGACATGTGGTGTTATCTGTCGAGGAGAAATATTTAATGAAGAGCTGAACAATAATGAGTTCTGATCAAATCTC
>JARPMJ010008157.1:0-36723 GCA_033366665.1 Phoxinus dragarum
AAGGGTTATAGCACTTACATACTGTTGTCCTACTGCTAGTTTAATTGCTTCTATTGTTTCTCATTTGTAAGTCGCTTTGGATAAAAGCGTCTGCTAAATGAATAAATGTAAATGTAAAAGTCCTTTTACTGCTGCCCAAAGACCCCTACAAATGTTTTGCTCCAGCCACGAGTTACAGAAGGAGTTGGCCAGTGGGCCCCAGACGACTGCTTGAGCAAAAGGCAATGCGTTGGCCGGGGAATCGAACCCAGGTCAACTGCTTGGAAGGCAGCTATGCTCACCACTATACCACCAACGCAGGCAGTTGGAGGTAGGCTGGATGCCGCCTTGTGCGGTCAGCAAGAATGCTTGCAACACATTAGCAGCTGGCAGGTGCAGAGGAACTGAATATCTCTTTGTTTGGACCCGGCACTGAAAAAAACGCATGAACTTATTGACCTGACCCGACCAAAAAACAGCTTGGCTTTTTGCAGCAAGCTGCAGTCGCGCTGATCGGGGAAGACTACCTGTCTCTGCAACTCCTCGTTAGTATAGTGGACAGTATCTCCGCCTGTCACGCGGAAGACCGGGGTTTGATTCCCCGACGGGGAGACCAAGTCCTTTACTGCTGCCCAAAGACCCCTACAAATGTTTTGCTCCAGCCACGAGTTACAGAAGGAGTTGGCCAGGGGCCCCGGACGAATGCTTGAGCAAAAGGAGATGCGTTGGCCGGGAATCGAACCGCGTCAACTGCTTGGAAGGCAGCTATGCTCACCACTATACCACCAACGCAGGCGGTTGGAAGTAGGCTGGATGCCGCCTTGTGCGGTCAGCAAGAATGCTTGAAACACATTAGCAGCTGGCAGGTTTAGAGGAACTGAAACTGTCTTTGTTTGGACCCGGCACTGAAAAAAACGCATGAACTTATTGACCTGACCCGTCCAATAAACAAGCTCTCAAATTTAATAACGTAACACGTTTTATGCAGACACTTTCAATTTTAAATGGTATTAGAATTTTTTTTTTGGTTCACTGGCTTCTGTGAAGCGGTTGCTCTTTTTGCAGCAAGCTGCAGTCGTGCTGATCGGGGAAGACTACCTGTTTCTGCAACTCCTCGTTAGTATAGTGGACAGTATCTCTGCCTGTCACGCGGAAGACCGGGGTTCGATTCCCCGACGGGGGAGACCAAGTCCTTTACTGCTGCCCAAAAACCCCTACAAATGTTTTGCTCCAGCCACGAGTTACAGAAGGAGTTGGCCAGGGGCCCCGGACGAATGCTTGAGCAAAAGGCAATGCGTTAGCCGGGAATCGAACCGGGTCAACTGCTTGGAAGGCAGCTATGCTCACCACTATACCACCAACGCAGGCGGTTGGAAGTAGGCTGGATGCCGCCTTGTGCGGTCAGCAAGAATGCATGAAACACATTAGCAGCTGGCAGGTGCAGAGGAACTGAAACTGTCTTTGTTTGGACCCGGCACTGAAAAAAACGCATGAACTTATTGACCTGACCGTCCAATAAACAAGCTCTCAAATTTAATAACGTAACACGTTTTATGCAGACACTTTAAATTTTAAATGGTATTAGAAATTTTTTTTTGGTTCACTGGCTTCTGTGAAGCGATGCTCTTTTTGCAGCAAGCTGCAGTCCGCGCTGATCGGGGAAGACTACCTGTCCTCTGCAACTCCTCGTTAGTATAGTGGACAGTATCTCCGCCTGTCACGCGGAAGACCGGGGTTTTGATTCCCCGACGGGGGAGACCAAGTCCTTTACTGCTGCCCAAAGACCCCTACAAATGTTTTGCTCCAGCCACGAGTTACAGAAGGAGTTGGCCAGGGGCCCCGGACGAATGCTTGAGCAAAAGGAGATGCGTTGGCCGGGAATCGAACCCGGGTCAACTGCTTGGAAGGCAGCTATGCTCACCACTATACCACCAACGCAGGCGGTTGGAAGTAGGCTGGATGCCGCCTTGTGCGGGTCAGCAAGAATGCTTGAAACACATTAGCAGCTGGCAGGTTTAGAGGAACTGAAACTGTCTTTGTTTGGACCCGGCACTGAAAAAAACGCATGAACTTATTGACCTGACCGTCCAATAAACAAGCTCTCAAATTTAATAACGTAACACGTTTTATGCAGACACTTTCAATTTTAAATGGTATTAGAATTTTTTTTTTTGGTTCACTGGCTTCTGTGAAGCGGTGCTCTTTTTGCAGCAAGCTGCAGTCGTGCTGATCGGGGAAGACTACCTGTTTCTGCAACTCCTCGTTAGTATAGTGGACAGTATCTCTGCCTGTCACGCGGAAGACCGGGGTTTCGATTCCCCGACGGGGAGACCAAGTCCTTTACTGCTGCCCAAAAACCCCTACAAATGTTTTGCTCCAGCCACGAGTTACAGAAGGAGTTGCCAGGGGCCCCGGACGAATGCTTGAGCAAAAGGCAATGCGTTAGCCGGGAATCGAACCCGGGTCAACTGCTTGGAAGGCAGCTATGCTCACCACTATACCACCAACGCAGGCGGTTGGAAGTAGGCTGGATGCCGCCTTGTGCGGTCAGCAAGAATGCATGAAACACATTAGCAGCTGGCAGGTGCAGAGGAACTGAAACTGTCTTTGTTTGGACCCGGCACTGAAAAAAACGCATGAACTTATTGACCTGACCGTCCAATAAACAAGCTCTCAAATTTAATAACGTAACACGTTTTATGCAGACACTTTAAATTTTAAATGGTATTAGAAATTTTTTTTTGGTTCACTGGCTTCTGTGAAGCGATGCTCTTTTTGCAGCAAGCTGCAGTCGCGCTGATCGGGGAAGACTACCTGTCCTCTGCAACTCCTCGTTAGTATAGTGGACAGTATCTCCGCCTGTCACGCGGAAGACCGGGGTTCGATTCCCCGACGGGGAGAGCTAGTCCTTTACTGCTGCCCAAAGGACCCCTACAAATGTTTTGCTCCAGCCACGAGTTACAGAAGGAGTTGGCCAGGGGCCCCGACGAATGCTTGAGCAAAAGGCAATGCGTTGCGTGGGAATCGAACCCGGATTAACTACCGCGGGAGCCGAAAATGGGTAAGCTTAACTTCCCTTAACTTTTCCATTCATTCTCTATGGTAGTGCTTAACACTACGGATGCAATATACTTTTGGCCACAGGTAGACTTCATGGCGCTGTTTCATTTTTCCTTGGCGGGGAATTTAAGAAGCGTAGTGTCATCTGTCAATCATTCGCAGTGGAGGAAGGGAGGACCCGTTTTACGATCGGAGAGATATTTGTTTACCGAATTGTCAGTAAATTGTTTTGTTTTTTACAACAAATATTTACAGTCTAAACTACCGTCAGACAGATTTTACCTCAGGTGACCCCATATACATTATTATTCATATATTTTATAATTTAAATTGCTTGTATATTATCATGTAACGTTAATCGTATTGTTAATTGTGTTGAATAGTTTGTGACCAAGTAAACCAAACTCCTCGTAAATACAACTGTATTTTATAAGAGTATATTTGTTTGTAAAGGTGAATGTTTCGTCATTGATTTCTTATTAACGTTATGCACTCAAATAAAATGTTTAAAAATATAACGTTATATGTTAACAGTGCAGTTTGATGTAGTACTTTTAATGTAATTATTATATAGTACACACACATATATTACATTTAAATTACAAAAAAATATGTGTGCAATATAATGGTATAGTAGTATATGAATAACATTTTATTATGAAACAAATTATAATTAAACACAACAATAGTGTGGGTGAAAGAGGATATTGTGAAATATATATTTATATTTATTTCGTAATACATTTTTTCATTTAATTGTTGTTTTATTTAATAAGAAATAAAATAATTTAAATCAGAATAGAAGTGTGTTAATTAAGTGTGTTAATGCAACAGACCATAAACACTAATCAGCTCTTTGTGAATGTATATGTACAGCACAGCAGGATGAAGGTGAAAGTGATCTTCCCAGGCAAGATCAACGTGTGCTTCAGGAAAGGACCTACTGGATATCTGAGACAAGAACCCTCAGATGAAGCCAAGAGGATCAAAGACAACCCCAATCTCCAGGACAAATCAGCCCCTCAAAGGGAAGACAAGGTCAAGGAGAATGCCCGCTCTGTTGTCTTCATGAGAGGAGGAGATGTGTCAGACAGACAGGAGGTGCTGGGAGAGTATCTGCTTCAGTTTGGAAAGTACAAAGGCAAGTCATTCCGGTGGCTACTAGAGAATGATGTAGGCTATACCATATTCTTGACTAAGAAGGTTGAGGAGGAGGAGAGAGCCGGACAGTTTAAACCAGAGGTCCCAAGAAGGACAGCCTACTTTCATTTCTTGAGTACAGTAGAAGCTTCCAGGAAATCGAGGACCTCCTAAGTATTTAACTGGAAGATCAGTGGCACCACCTGTGAGGAATGAAGATGACAACTTGGTTGGATTTGGGATTAATGCAGAAAAGACTTGGAGGGATGTTTGGGAGAGCAGAGCAGATGGATATGCTGCATTTCATCCTCCAGAAACAGTGTGTCCCAGGCAGCAAAATGTATCGGTTTGCAGCAGTACCTCACTCAGAAAAAGAGCCAGCTTCAGAGTGCTTCCGCTGGCCTTACAGCATCTGCCTCTCATCCTACAGGGTTTGGTTGACAGTAACAGTTGAGGTATATATAAGGTCAAATTGAAATATGTAAATGTGGGATGACATATGATTCACATCTTTGCTTTTATGCTTTGTTTCACAGAAATGGAGGATGATGAAGAATTGGAGAGAATGATGCTTTCTATATCCCCATCCAAACTCCAAGACCAACTGAGTAAGAAAAACTCACACTGACACATTTTGGGGATCGTTACGATTTGTTCTAATAAGTCTGTTCTACTCACCAAGGCTGCATTTATTTGATTCAAATACATTTTTTTTTAAAACACAGTCAAAATTGTGAAATATTATTATAATTCAAAATAGCAGTTTTCTATGTGAATATATAGTAAAGTGTAATTTATTCCTGTGATCAAATCTGAATTTTGAGCATCATTACTCCAGTCTTCAGTGTCACATGATTCTGATGATTTGATGTTCAAGAAACATTTTATCATTATTATCAATGTTGAAAATAGTTATTTACATTTTAGTTTCAGGATTCTTTGATGAACAGCATTAATTTGAAATAGAAAGCTTTTGTAACATTAAACACTACCCTTCAAAAGTTTTGGGGTCAGTAAGACTTTTTATTTATTTTTTGGAGGGGAAAGAAATTAAAGAAATAAATACTTTTATTCATCAAAGGATGAATTAAATTGATCAAAAGTTACAGTAAAGACATTTATAATGTTGCAAAAGATTATATTTCAAATTAAAGCTGAATTAAAAGCTTTTCAAATTCAAATTAAAGCTTTTGAACTTTCTATTCATCAAAGAATCCAGAAAAAAACTGTTTTCCACATCAATAATAATAATGAATGTTTTTTTAGCATCAAATCCCAAAACTTTTGACCGGTAGTGTAGGTGCATGCGCACACACACACACACACACACACACACACACACACACACACACACACACACACACACACACACACACACACACCCACATACACACACGCACACACACACACAGTATTTATTTTATTGTGGTTGCTATATCCATATTTTTCTGAATGTAGGCTACACCTGTATGAATGTGGACTCGGCTTTTGCTGTAAAAGAGCTTAATGCTCAGTCAATTTTCCCTGAATAAACAACAGTTGATGATTATTTATAATCCATCCTTTCATAACATTTTTTGGTTTGTTATTTTTCCATAGAAATGGAGGAAGGTGAAGATTTGGGGAGGATGATGCTACCCACATTTTCATCTAAAATTCCAGGCCAACTGAGTGAGAACCACATACATGCACATACATGCTCTATCAAATGCTTTCATTTCCATGAAACATCATTACATTTTTATTCAGCGTTATTGAAGATGGTAAATGTTTGGGATGTTACATTGTTTCTGCGCTGTGCACTCAGGTTCACAAGTTGTTAGAGTCCCTATGGCCAAAGGTCATTTTTCTGACTGCACACTTGGGGATGATTCTGACATCAATCAGGATTATCCATCCAACACTGTCAAATCACTGTTTGTTTATTAGGTGTGATCAGTCCTGTTCTAATGCCCGTAAATTATTATACTACAGGTTTTTTCAAATTGATTACATTATTACATATTGTAGCTTGTATGTATATTCATACATACATATATATATATATATATATATGAATATACATACAAGCTACAATATAGATTTTCACAGAAGCTTCACAATACTAACAAATTCAAAACAAAATCTGCTGTAAAGCATCTCTAACAAGCCAATTGTGACATTATTCAGCTCAAGTCACTTCTGTGTTGATTCAGTTTCAACTCAATTCAAGATTTAGATCAATTGTGCATACATACTGTATATACAGTGCATTTGTGCACATACATGTACGTGTGACTTCTAAATGCTTGAAAGTTAAATTATCTTCACTATGCTTTCAGGTTCAGAAGTTGTTGGAGTCCGCTGGTCAAAGGTCTTATTCCTACAGCATACTAGGGATGATTCTGACATGAATCAGGATGATCTGTTCTACATTGATTTGTTGCTGTTTGTTGGTTTGGCCACGTTCAGGGCCTGTTCTAATTCTTGTGTTCAATTGTTCTACTAACATTTATAAGGCATTTATATCTCATCATTAAGGGTAAGTACAGAGTTCTTGTTTTGCATGCTTTTTTGCATGCTATAGGGATGTCCCGCGTGACGTCACGCCATTTGGAGCAGCCATTTTGACGGAATAGAAAGTGCTAAACCGCCGGTGATACTACAGCTCGTCGCGAATATTCCCTATCATGCCCGAGCGATGCTGTGCAGTTGGATCAGATCAGATACGTGATCATACAAAAGGAATATCTTTGTAATGTATCCCAAAAGAAATAAAACGGAGAAGACAAGTGGTTGGTGGCAATAAACAGGTGATTTTGTTTTGTGTTTTCCCCTGTAAACTCAGTTTAAAGATTATTACAGGTAACGTCACTATAATTTGGTTATAAAAATACATAGACCAACTTTTGCGGTGATGATTGAATAATCCTTCCCCGCTGGCGTCCAAATCAAAGAGTTGCTGACCCATCCGGACTCGTGATACCGATAGCATGCTAACGTTAAGCTTCTGTATGCTTTTAATGAAGCTCCGGTGTAGCTTTAGCGTGATGGGAAGTGAATAATGTAGCTGTAAATGTCACCGAACTCAATGTCAGGAAGTTGTTCTACACATTTAATGCCTGTAAAAAGAACGTTGTGGTGCTTCATATGGATCTATGATTCCTATAATTCTCCTTTTGCAGGAGAGATGCAATTGGGAAATCCTTATTTACCTTTTGAATGTTGAGCGCCTTATGAACTTTATATAAAAGCTGACGCGGGACAAAATGCCCGGTCTCCCCAACACGTTGAACTGACCAAAGCCACTGTGCAATTTTAATAGGCTACTTTTAAATGCATATAGCTCAGTAATGTCAGTTTTATGTATTTTCTGAGAGGGGGCGGGCGGGATTTTTGTTGGGAAAGTCCGGGGAGAGACGCACACTTCGATTAGACTGGATAAACACATGCAGCATCTTAATTGTTAAGAAAATGAAACGAAATGAATGAATAAATAAATCAAGCCTTTATAACATAACACTAGGCTATATCATACAACATTCAGAAAAATGCTGCACGCGCACCCCTAGTTCCTACGTCTATGGCCCAATGACGCTACTATGGAGTATTTACTAGCTAAATAAATGCGGGTCGGGTACAAAATGTTCTTTCCTTATTTTTTGCGGTCCGAGTTGCGGGCGGGTTAGTTGAAAACGTCGGTCGGGGTGTGGGTTGTTTGTACATTGACCGCCGCATCACTGCACTGAGAGTAGCTGACGGATGTATTCCGTCAAAATGGCTGACACGCGGCTAGGGGTCACGTGACTGGGAGATCCCTATACTTTAAAGGTTTGGTATGTATATGATCTACAGAGTAAAATAAGTACATCTCCA
Organism: Phoxinus dragarum; assembly: GCA_033366665.1. NCBI lineage: Eukaryota > Metazoa > Chordata > Actinopteri > Cypriniformes > Leuciscidae > Phoxinus > Phoxinus dragarum. The sequence continues at coordinate 8,035 of JARPMJ010008157.1, forward strand.
AAATGCAGAAGTACAGCAAAAGTACAAATATGTATTCATTTGGACTAGAATGACGCATCTGTTTTGATACTTGAAGCTGTAGATTACTCATGTAATGTAGATCCATTAACATACCACACCTCTAATATTATAAAGAGTCTTGACATGTGTTCTATGGGTTTGTATGCATTTGCATTACGATTTAATAACACATTTACTAAGGGACAGTTCTACATGGTATTAGAATGGCATTACATTTTTCTGTGTTAGGGAGGCGTAAACCACCAGCAACACTCTTAAAACCAGACCAGCCTGATGAATATAGTGCTACTGCATCTCCACAGCCAGGTTAGTATATGGACTTGTACACAAGCCGACTCAACTGTAAGGATATGCCTGTTTCTGATCAGTGTTATTGTTTTACACCAATTCCCTTCACTCCAGTGAGGGTTCCTTTGCCAGTACCTCCAGAGTTGCTTGAATTGGGGTTATCGACAAGCAAGACCACATCGCCTTTGAGACCAGTGCAGGAAACCATGCTCTGTCAATGTAAGGACTTAATGTAACATAATTTTACTTATTACAATTTAAAACAGATTTAACATATTTAACAAATGTATGCTCATCTATGACTAATGTCACCCATGTCATCCAGCAGCCCTCCTCCCAGTGACCTCTGCACAGTCTATAGCCTCTACTCCTCCCTCAGGCCCCCCCTGCAGCTGCTGTCCAGTCGGGACTCCTTGCAGCCTCTACTCCTCCCACAGCACTTCCTGCAGCCTCTGCTGGGTACCCCTCAACTCAGTTGGAGGAGAAGCATGCTGTTCCACCACTGCCAAGCTATGAGCAGGATGTAAGCCAATGGCACTGCTCTCACCAGCAGAGAATCTGGATGAAAACAGAAATGGAAGCCTTGGGACTGTGGCCAGGCTCTAGACTGGTGAGACATCCAATGAACATGATCTCCTTGTGGCGTTACCCACCTCAGCCTGAGCTTATTGATGCTGTCTATAAGCTGCCATCGGCAAAATACTTTCAACTTCATCCATTCTTCATTTGGAAACCAGAGCACACCATTATGGAAAGAGTCCGCAACAACTACACTCTGCCATGTCTGAACGGCTGTCCGAATCCTTACGTTGTCTCATCAGGTAATGGACGACCCCGTGTCATTATTGGTACAAGCAGCCAATACTACATACTGGCCTCTCGGGCTCAGCTGTAAAGTCTGTAAAAAGTACTGGTTTGCAGACAAACCCCAATGGATGGACATGCTGCCAAGTCGGTTCCGCAACATTTTTCCAGCTTTTCTGACGCACAAGAAGGCCATATGTAAGACGGTGATGGATGAGTTGCGGCGCACAGCAAAGTCTCCCAATGATATGGCCAATCAGTTGAATGAAGCTCTCCACCTCAGGTATGAGCGTGCACACCTGGCTTACCTGTCCACTGTTAAGAATGTGCTGGATGGAGACAGTGGACTTTATGGTCAGCAGACTATCACAGGGGCACTAAGAGCAACAAATACTCCTGCTCCATTTGGTGGGTATGGTGATGTGGCCGGCTGGTCCCGGAGTAACAGTCTCACCCCACTACTTGGTTGACTGCCTCATTCAGGAGTACCATAGGCAGGAGAGCACACTCAATCTGCTCCTTCAAGGCACGTTTGGACAAGTATTAAGGGCTGACCATACCCGCAAGGTGGCCCGAAGGTTGTGCTTGCATCGGGTACTATGTCATCATACGCTGTGATGAATGAAAACTGGATGATCTTGTCCTGGGTGATGCTGCAGTCTGAAAGTGATAAATCCCTGCAGCCAATGTATGAGGGGCTGTCCCGTCGTTACATTTTTGCAGGACTGCCCAAAAGCCAACTACCAGTGGGTTGACAGGTAAGAACCAGCCATCACATTTTCCTTCCCACCTATATTATATTTGTAAAGGAAACAAAATATAGTATAGCAAATACATGTATCCTATTTATTTGAATGTTTACAATTTTAAATATACTTCTCTTTGTGTGTGGAACAGAGATTGCTGTGCTGCCTTCAGGATCCCAAACCCCTGATCCCCAGGAGCACCTCCTCTGGGATTCTTGGAAGACCACTGAGGCTATAGTGACTGCAGCAACCTCTAGACATCTCATCAACACCTGTGCCTCCCGCAAAGAATATAATAGCGGCATCAACATCAAGCTGGACTTGTTCCACTGCATGCGGCGGTTCTCCAGAGAGTGTACTTCAGAGCACCATCCACTGCACAGTGCTTTCTGCAAGTTTCTGTCAGCAGCTTTTAGTGTTGTGGACCAGACGGACCTACAGAGACTGAAGCAGGCTTATGTCTTCTGTGGGATAGTGCCTGCAAATCCAACAAAGAAGCACATCAGGGAGCACTGCCGCAATAGGGTCCCACACCCCAAAGAGCTGCTGGAGAGAGTAGAGAGTGTTTCTCCAAAGATTCTTTTTAGAATGCGATCCTGATGGTGGGCCACTGTTCAAACCATCGATGTTGAAGGTGTGGAGGATTCAGCGAGTCCATATCCTCAGAGGCTGCCTGAGTGACCCAGAGATTGAAGAGGGGATCCTCTATAGGCATGGTGGAACGGTCCAGCTGAACCATGTGAAGGGGGAGGCGGCAGCTGTACCCGTGTGGATCCCTGTGAGAGGCACCTCTCAGCAGGAGGGGTTCCATTTCCATCAGGCGAGATGGGGTCACAGGCACTCAGGTATCCACAGAACTTTTCCAGGCGCAGGGCATGATCGGAGTGGCTCGCTGGAATTTTCAGCGCCTTGTGGACCTGAAGCAGCCTGGAGTGAAGCTGCCTGCAGTTTTTGATCCTGTGCTGATCATGGAACTGAACAAGCTCTCAGACGTGTGACAGGACAGGCCAAGTACCCTGCCTTACTTGTCTCACAGACAGACACCAGAGAAAGGTTTGGACTGCAGTATGTGGAGCCTGGTTGTCGTCCTGTCCCCCCTGGACTGGGACAAGCACAAGTCCCAGAAGTTACCTGTTGCAGGGGAGAGAGAGCATCAGTCCTCACAGCCGTCTGCTCTCAGTGAGATATTCCCACCTGATGACACACCTGAGGAGGTGAGGGAGGAACACTTTGCTCAGGTAAACTTGACTGTTTACAAATATCCCCACTCACAAAAATACAAAATTTAACTATGTAATCACTGATTGTAACCCAAATTAATTACCATATGCTCTAGGATGACATCTTTGGTGTGGCTTCTCCTGGCTCACAAATAATGATCCAGCCTACACAGCCCACCGATGTAAAAGGTGATTCAGCTCACATCTTCATCCCTTAATTATTCCTTATTTATATGAATACTACAGATATTTCAGAGATAAAAGTGAAAATGATTTATTTTTTCTGTCCCTTTTTCTCTCTTTTAGATGAGATGACACCACCACTGCCCTTTGCTCCTTCTCCACGAGCTGCTCGCACAGGTTCCATCAAGGCAGGCGGTCTACTTTTTGTCCTGGACCATTTTCGGTGGACACAGCCCATGAGGGATTCCATTGATGGCCTTCTGGCAAAGTACCATGGGCAGAAAGACCTTCTCACCCAGGTAGATGCGGAGTATGCTGCCCTTGTGCAGGCTGCCTCCAGGGATCCCAATAGCCTCTTACACCCCACCACGAAACAGCATATCTCACGTTATGTGAAACACCTGGCCAAGATGACGAACACAAATTCATCCCTGAATACCAGTCCGGAGAAACTACTGGAGACACAGCAGCTATGGCATCACCTCACAAAAGGTAGTGAAACTGTAAGTGTTCCAGTGGTAACCCTCCCACCTGCCCCAGTGAACCCACCCAGAAATAATCCCAAGGAGTCCCTTGCTAACTAAGGGTGAGATTGAACAGATGGTGAAAGAGATTGTGGAGAAGCAGCAGCAGCAACAACAGCAACAGCAGCCTGTTACAAAGAGGACACGGAACTGTCTAGCTTGTGGCCAGCCAAAGTCACGTTACCTTGGTGATGGCTCCTCCATTCATTTCTTTTATCAGTCTGGGAGCGTGAAGTACTTCTACTGCTCTACAAAGGTATACCAGATGTATGCAGCGGAAGGCCTCACCAATCCTCGAATGCCGTTGCTGACTTTGCTGAAACACCTTTTTTTAATCGAGAGCTACAGGCCGCAAAGCAGCGCTCTGCAGAGGCAAGACAGGTAATGGAGGAGCGGGGAAAGAGAAAGGCCATGGAGCAGCATCCCACTGGTCGCCTCTGTAGGTTTTGCCACAAGCCCCTCAAACAAGGCCCAGAGAGTCCACACACACATACTGGGTTCCCTGGTGTGGCAGGAAAGTATGTATATTGTCCTTCCAAAGTGTTTTCCCTATATCGGACAGAGGGGATGACTCACGAGATGACTTGGGGAGAGTTCTGTCAGTCTTCCTTTTATGAGGCAGAAAGGAAGAGATGGGTAGCAGGAAAGGGAAAGTGACTGCCCTCATGTTTCCTGTTTTTTTATGTATATATTGTAATTATTGTGTCATAAAAAAATATAACTCTGTATCTTGTTTGTTATGGATATCTGTTACATGCTGAAACCACTGTGGTTTGTTCTTGCCTTATTTGTCTTTCTGGTTTTTGTTTTGTTTTTTAGCTTAGAATGCCATGTTGGGCCATGCATGATTGTAAAATGTAAAAAAGTCTGCTTAACTTTTACTGTTATAAATGCATAATTTATCAGTTAAAATGTTTTTACAATTTGTTAAAAAAAAACTCTGATTATTTAGATGATGGAAAGCACTACTTTTAATCTTTTGTAATTGTAAATACTTTGCATTTCACCTGTAAGAATTTTTTTGTATATAATATTTCTTAAGCATGTTGTAATATTGTTCTTACTTTATATTAGTTTATTACTTTTGACACAATCATATTTATAATTGTACTGTATACATCATGCACATGGGCAGTAGGATAATCTTTGAAATCTTTGAAAAAGTACTAGCCTGTTTCAGCCTGTTTCTTTTTTATTCTTCCATAGACCTTTGTTCAGTAGGTGTTTTTAAACTGTCACCTGATTTCATAGATTGATTATTTATTTTGGTCATGTTGAGATATTCCCATTTTTTTACATTTGTTCATTCAATCTAATTGCCTTGGTTCACATTATTGTGTACTTAACATTTACTGTACATAGTGTTGTAAATGAGTTTTAAAATTAAAAAGGTATTATTTTATAATTGTATATTTTATAAAGGTATACTTTTATTCTTTTGAATGTTTATTTTTTATTAAAACGTAATTTTACTGAAAATATCCCGAAAATCCTTGACTCTTATTTTGGACAAGCACAATAAGTTACAGTATATATCACATTGCACCAATTAATTTATCAGTAAATAAAGGACTGTTATTTTGGACAAGCACACTAAGTTATATATCACAACAATTAATTTTTTCAGTAAAATAAGTATCCTTCAGAAACAAGTTTCATATTAGAAAACAAAAGTAAACATATACATATATGAATATTAGTGAATGTGTCAAAAGGTATAAATAACATCACCTCAGCTGGGATTCGAACCGAGATTTCGGTGGGGAATAATATTGATAAAACCTGGGACACGCCCTTAAATTTTTCTCACTACTGATTGGCTAGTCACCGATCTACAGGTATACATGCCTGGCTCTACCGTGGAAGGCAGCTATGCTCACCACTATACCACCAACGCAGGCGGTTGGAAGTAGGCTGGATGCCGCCTTGTGCGGTCAGCAAGAATGCTTGAAACACATTAGCAGCTGGCAGGTGCAAAGGAACTGAAAATCTCTTTGTTTGGACACGGCACTGAAAAAAACGCATGAACTTATTGACCTGACCGTCCAATAAACAAGCTCTCAAATTCAATAACGTAACAAGTTTTATACAGACACTTTAAATTTTAAATGGTTTTAGATTTTTTTTTTTGGTTCACTGGCTTCTGTGAAGCGATGCTCTTTTTGCAGCAAGCTGCAGTCGCGCTGATCGGGGAAGTCTACCTGTCTCTTCAACTCCTCGTTAGTATAGTGGACAGTATCTCCGCCTGTCACGCGGAAGACCGGGGTTCGATTCCCCGACGGGGAGACCAAGTCCTTTACTGCTGCCCAAAGACCCCTACAAATGTTTTGCTCCAGCCACGAGTTACAGAACGAGTTGGCCAGGGGCCCAGGACGACTGCTTGAGCAAAAGGCAATGCGTTGGCCGGGAATCGAACCCAGGTCAACTGCTTGGAAGGCAGCTATGCTCACCACTATACCACCAACGCAGGCGGTTGGAAGTAGGCTGGATGCCGCCTTGTGCGGTCAGCAAGAATGCTTGAAACACATTAGCAGCTGGCAGGTGCAGAGGAACTGAAACTCTCTTTGTTTGGACCCGGCACTGAAAAAAACGCATGAACTTATTGACCTGACCGTCCAATAAACAAGCTCTCAAATTCAATAACGTAACAAGTTTTATACAGACACTTTAAATTTTAAATGGTTTTAGATTTTTTTCTTGGTTCACTGGCTTCTGTGAAGCGATGCTCTTTTTGCAGCAAGCTGCAGTCGCGCTGATCGGGGAAAGACTACCTGTCTCTGCAACTCCTCGTTAGTTTAGTGGACAGTATCTCCGCCTGTCACGCGGAAGACCGGGGTTCGATTCCCCGACGGGGAGACCAAGTCCTTTACTGCTGCCCAAAAACCCCTACAAATGTTTTGCTCCAGCCACGAGTTACAGAAGGAGTTGGCCAGGGGCCCCGGAAGAATGCTTGAGCAAAAGGCAATGCGTTGGCCGGGAATCGAACCCGGGTCAACTGCTTGGAAGGCAGCTATGCTCACCACTATACCACCAACGCAGGCGGTTGGAAGTAGGCTGGATGCCGCCTTGTGCGGTCAGCAAGAATGCTTGAAACACATTAGCAGCTGGCAGGTGCAGAGGAACTGAAACTCTCTTTGTTTGGACCCGGCACTGAAAAAAACGCATGAACTTATTGACCTGACCGTCCAATAAACAAGCTCTCAAATTCAATAACGTAACAAGTTTTATACAGACACTTTAAATTTTAAATGGTTTTAGATTTTTTTTTTTGGTTCACTGGCTTCTGTGAAGCGATGCTCTTTTTGCAGCAAGCTGCAGTCGCGCTGATCGGGGAAGTCTACCTGTCTCTTCAACTCCTCGTTAGTATAGTGGACAGTATCTCCGCCTGTCACGCGGAAGACCGGGGTTCGATTCCCCGACGGGGAGACCAAGTCCTTTACTGCTGCCCAAAGACCCCTACAAATGTTTTGCTCCAGCCACGAGTTACAGAACGAGTTGGCCAGGGGCCCAGGACGACTGCTTGAGCAAAAGGCAATGCGTTGGCCGGGAATCGAACCCAGGTCAACTGCTTGGAAGGCAGCTATGCTCACCACTATACCACCAACGCAGGCGGTTGGAAGTAGGCTGGATGCCGCCTTGTGCGGTCAGCAAGAATGCTTGAAACACATTAGCAGCTGGCAGGTGCAGAGGAACTGAAACTCTCTTTGTTTGGACCCGGCACTGAAAAAAAACGCATGAACTTATTGACCTGACCGTCCAATAAACAAGCTCTCAAATTCAATAACGTAACAAGTTTTATACAGACACTTTAAATTTTAAATGGTTTTAGATTTTTTTCTTGGTTCACTGGCTTCTGTGAAGCGATGCTCTTTTTGCAGCAAGCTGCAGTCGCGCTGATCGGGGAAGACTACCTGTCTCTGCAACTCCTCGTTAGTTTAGTGGACAGTATCTCCGCCTGTCACGCGGAAGACCGGGGTTCGATTCCCCGACGGGGAGACCAAGTCCTTTACTGCTGCCCAAAAACCCCTACAAATGTTTTCCTCCAGCCACGAGTTACAGAAGGAGTTGGCCAGGGGCCCCGGAAGAATGCTTGAGCAAAAGGCAATGCGTTGGCCGGGAATCGAACCCGGGTCAACTGCTTGGAAGGCAGCTATGCTCACCACTATACCACCAACGCAGGCGGTTGGAAGTAGGCTGGATGCCGCCTTGTGCGGTCAGCAAGAATGCTTGAAACACATTAGCAGCTGGCAGGTGCAGAGGAACTGAAACTCTCTTTGTTTGGACCCGGCACTGAAAAAAACGCATGAACTTATTGACCTGACCGTCCAATAAACAAGCTCTCAAATTCAATAACGTAACAAGTTTTATACAGACACTTTAAATTTTAAATGGTTTTAGATTTTTTTTTTGGTTCACTGGCTTCTGTGAAGCGATGCTCTTTTTGCAGCAAGCTGTAGTCGCGCTGATCGGGGAAGACTACCTGTCTCTGCAACTCCTCGTTAGTTTAGTGGACAGAATCCCCGCCTGTCACGCGGAAGACAGGGGTTCGATTCCCCGACGGGGAGACCTAGTCCTTTACTGATGCCCAAAGACCCATAAAAAGGTTTTGCTCCAGCCACGAGTTACAGAAGGAGTTGGCCAGGGGCCCCGGACGAATGCTTGAGCAAAAGGCAATGCGTTGGCCGGGAATCGAACCCAGGTCAACTGCTTGGAAGGCAGCTATGCTCACCACTATACCACCAACGCAGGTGGTTGGACGTAGGCTGGATGCCGCCTTGTGTGGTCAGCAAGAATGCTTGCAACACATTAGCAGCTGGCAGGTGCAGAGGAACTGAAACTCTCTTTGTTTGGACCCGGCACTGAAAAAAACGCATGAACTTATTGACCTGACCGTCCAATAAACAAGCTCTCAAATTCAATAACGTAACAAGTTTTATACAGACACTTTAAATTTTAAATGGTTTTAGATTTTTTTTTTTGGTTCACTGGCTTCTGTGAAGCGATGCTCTTTTTGCAGCAAGCTGCAGTCGCGCTGATCGGGGAAGACTACCTTTATCTGCAACTCCTCGTTAGTATAGTGGACAGTATCTCCGCCTGTCACGCGGAAGACCGGGGTTCGATTCCCCGACGGGGAGACCAAGTCCTTTCCTGCTGCCCAAAGACCCCTACAAATGTTTTGCTCCAGCCACGAGTTACAGAACGAGTTGGCCAGGGGCCCAGGACGACTGCTTGAGCAAAAGGCAATGCGTTGGCCGGGAATCGAACCCAGGTCAACTGCTTGGAAGGCAGCTATGCTCACCACTATACCACCAACGCAGGCGGTTGGAAGTAGGCTGGATGCCGCCTTGTGCGGTCAGCAAGAATGCTTGAAACACATTAGCAGCTGGCAGGTGCAGAGGAACTGAAACTCTCTTTGTTTGGACCCGGCACTGAAAAAAACGCATGAACTTATTGACCTGACCGTCCAATAAACAAGCTCTCAAATTCAATAACGTAACAAGTTTTATACAGACACTTTAAATTTTAAATGGTTTTAGATTTTTTTCTTGGTTCACTGGCTTCTGTGAAGCGATGCTCTTTTTGCAGCAAGCTGCAGTCGCGCTGATCGGGGAAGACTACCTGTCTCTGCAACTCCTCGTTAGTTTAGTGGACAGTATCTCCGCCTGTCACGCGGAAGACCGGGGTTCGATTCCCCGACGGGGAGACCAAGTCCTTTACTGCTGCCCAAAAACCCCTACAAATGTTTTGCTCCAGCATCGAGTTACAGAAGGAGTTGGCCAGGGGCCCCGGAAGAATGCTTGAGCAAAAGGCAATGCGTTGGCCGGGAATCGAACCCGGGTCAACTGCTTGGAAGGCAGCTATGCTCACCACTATACCACCAACGCAGGCGGTTGGAAGTAGGCTGGATGCCGCCTTGTGCGGTCAGCAAGAATGCTTGAAACACATTAGCCGCTGGCAGGTGCAGAGGAACTGAAACTCTCTTTGTTTGGACCCGGCACTGAAAAAAACGCATGAACTTATTGACCTGACCGTCCAATAAACAAGCTCTCAAATTCAATAACGTAACAAGTTTTATACAGACACTTTAAATTTTAAATGGTTTTAGATTTTTTTCTTGGTTCACTGGCTTCTGTGAAGCGATGCTCTTTTTGCAGCAAGCTGCAGTCGCGCTGATCGGGGAAGACTACCTGTCTCTGCAACTCCTCGTTAGTTTAGTGGACAGTATCTCCGCCTGTCACGCGGAAGACCGGGGTTCGATTCCCCGACGGGGAGACCAAGTCCTTTACTGCTGCCCAAAAACCCCTACAAATGTTTTCCTCCAGCCACGAGTTACAGAAGGAGTTGGCCAGGGGCCCCGGAAGAATGCTTGAGCAAAAGGCAATGCGTTGGCCGGGAATCGAACCCGGGTCAACTGCTTGGAAGGCAGCTATGCTCACCACTATACCACCAACGCAGGCGGTTGGAAGTAGGCTGGATGCCGCCTTGTGCGGTCAGCAAGAATGCTTGAAACACATTAGCAGCTGGCAGGTGCAGAGGAACTGAAACTCTCTTTGTTTGGACCCGGCACTGAAAAAAACGCATGAACTTATTGACCTGACCGTCCAATAAACAAGCTCTCAAATTCAATAACGTAACAAGTTTTATACAGACACTTTAAATTTTAAATGGTTTTAGATTTTTTTTTTGGTTCACTGGCTTCTGTGAAGCGATGCTCTTTTTGCAGCAAGCTGCAGTCGCGCTGATCGGGGAAGACTACCTTTCTCTTCAACTCCTCGTTAGTATAGTGGACAGTATCTCCGCCTGTCACGCGGAAGACCGGGGTTCGATTCCCCGACGGGGAGACCAAGTCCTTTACTGCTGCCCAAAGACCCCTACAAATGTTTTGCTCCAGCCACGAGTTACAGAACGAGTTGGCCAGGGGCACAGGACGACTGCTTGAGCAAAAGGCAATGCGTTGGCCGGGAATCGAACCCAGGTCAACTGCTTGGAAGGCAGCTATGCTCACCACTATACCACCAACGCAGGCGGTTGGAAGTAGGCTGGATGCCGCCTTGTGCGGTCAGCAAGAATGCTTGAAACACATTAGCAGCTGGCAGGTGCAGAGGAACTGAAACTCTCTTTGTTTGGACCCGGCACTGAAAAAAATGCATGAACTTATTGACCTGACCGTCCAATAAACAAGCTCTCAAATTCAATAACGTAACAAGTTTTATACAGACACTTTAAATTTTAAATGGTTTTAGATTTTTTTCTTGGTTCACTGGCTTCTGTGAAGCGATGCTCTTTTTGCAGCAAGCTGCAGTCGCGCTGGTCGGGGAAGACTACCTGTCTCTGCAACTCCTCGTTAGTTTAGTGGACAGAATCCCCGCCTGTCACGCGGAAGACAGGGGTTCGATTCCCCGACGGGGAGACCTAGTCCTTTACTGATGCCCAAAGACCCATAAAAAGGTTTTGCTCCAGCCACGAGTTACAGAAGGAGTTGGCCAGGGGCCCGGACGAATGCTTGAGCAAAAGGCAATGCGTTGGCCGGGAATCGAACCCAGGTCAACTGCTTGGAAGGAAGCTATACTCACCACTATACCACCAACGCAGGCGGTTGGAGGTAGGCTGGATGCCGCCTTGTGCGGTCAGCAATAATGCTTGCAACACATTAGCAGCTGGCAGGTGCAGAGGAACTGAAACTGTCTTTGTTTGGACCCGGCCAAGACCAAGTCCTTTACTGCTGCCCAAAGACCCCTACAAATGTTTTGCTCCAGCCACGAGTTACAGAACGAGTTGGCCAGGGGCCCCGGACGAATGCTTGAGCAAAAGGCAATGCGTTGGCCGGGAATCGAACCCCGGTCAACCGCTTGGAAGGCAGCTATGCTTACCACTATACCACCAACGCAGGCTGTTGGAAGTAGGCTGGATGCCGCCTTGTGCGGTCAGCAAGAATGCTTGAAACACATTAGCAGCTGTCAGGTGCAGAGGAACTGAAACTGTCTTTGTTTGGACCCGGCACTGAAAAAAACGCATGAACTTATTGACCTGACCGTCCAATAAACAAGCTCTCAAATTCAATAACGTAACAAGTTTTATACAGACACTTTAAATTTTAAATGGTTTTAGATTTTTTTTTTTGGTTCACTGGCTTCTGTGAAGCGATGCTCTTTTTGCAGCAAGCTGCAGTCGCGCTGATCGGGGAAGACTACCTTTATCTGCAACTCCTCGTTAGTATAGTGGACAGTATCTCCGCCTGTCACGCGGAAGACCGGGGTTCGATTCCCCGACGGGGAGACCAAGTCCTTTCCTGCTGCCCAAAGACCCCTACAAATGTTTTGCTCCAGCCACGAGTTACAGAACGAGTTGGCCAGGGGCCCAGGACGACTGCTTGAGCAAAAGGCAATGCGTTGGCCGGGAATCGAACCCAGGTCAACTGCTTGGAAGGCAGCTATGCTCACCACTATACCACCAACGCAGGCGGTTGGAAGTAGGCTGGATGCCGCCTTGTGCGGTCAGCAAGAATGCTTGAAACACATTAGCAGCTGGCAGGTGCAGAGGAACTGAAACTCTCTTTGTTTGGACCCGGCACTGAAAAAAACGCATGAACTTATTGACCTGACCGTCCAATAAACAAGCTCTCAAATTCAATAACGTAACAAGTTTTATACAGACACTTTAAATTTTAAATGGTTTTAGATTATTTTCTTGGTTCACTGGCTTCTGTGAAGCGATGCTCTTTTTGCAGCAAGCTGCAGTCGCGCTGATCGGGGAAGACTACCTGTCTCTGCAACTCCTCGTTAGTTTAGTGGACAGTATCTCCGCCTGTCACGCGGAAGACCGGGGTTCGATTCCCCGACGGGGAGACCAAGTCCTTTACTGCTGCCCAAAAACCCCTACAAATGTTTTGCTCCAGCATCGAGTTACAGAAGGAGTTGGCCAGGGGCCCCGGAAGAATGCTTGAGCAAAAGGCAATGCGTTGGCCGGGAATCGAACCCGGGTCAACTGCTTGGAAGGCAGCTATGCTCACCACTATACCACCAACGCAGGCGGTTGGAAGTAGGCTGGATGCCGCCTTGTGCGGTCAGCAAGAATGCTTGAAACACATTAGCCGCTGGCAGGTGCAGAGGAACTGAAACTCTCTTTGTTTGGACCCGGCACTGAAAAAAACGCATGAACTTATTGACCTGACCGTCCAATAAACAAGCTCTCAAATTCAATAACGTAACAAGTTTTATACAGACACTTTAAATTTTAAATGGTTTTAGATTTTTTTTTTTGGGTTCACTGGCTTCTGTGAAGCGATGCTCTTTTTGCAGCAAGCTGCAGTCGCGCTGATCGGGGAAGTCTACCTGTCTCTTCAACTCCTCGTTAGTATAGTGGACAGTATCTCCGCCTGTCACGCGGAAGACCGGGGTTCGATTCCCCGACGGGGAGACCAAGTCCTTTACTGCTGCCCAAAGACCCCTACAAATGTTTTGCTCCAGCCACGAGTTACAGAACGAGTTGGCCAGGGGCCCAGGACGACTGCTTGAGCAAAAGGCAATGCGTTGGCCGGGAATCGAACCCAGGTCAACTGCTTGGAAGGCAGCTATGCTCACCACTATACCACCAACGCAGGCGGTTGGAAGTAGGCTGGATGCCGCCTTGTGCGGTCAGCAAGAATGCTTGAAACACATTAGCAGCTGGCAGGTGCAGAGGAACTGAAACTCTCTTTGTTTGGACCCGGCACTGAAAAAAACGCATGAACTTATTGACCTGACCGTCCAATAAACAAGCTCTCAAATTCAATAACGTAACAAGTTTTATACAGACACTTTAAATTTTAAATGGTTTTAGATTTTTTTCTTGGTTCACTGGCTTCTGTGAAGCGATGCTCTTTTTGCAGCAAGCTGCAGTCGCGCTGATCGGGGAAGACTACCTGTCTCTGCAACTCCTCGTTAGTTTAGTGGACAGTATCTCCGCCTGTCACGCGGAAGACCGGGGTTCGATTCCCCGACGGGGAGACCAAGTCCTTTACTGCTGCCCAAAAACCCCTACAAATGTTTTCCTCCAGCCACGAGTTACAGAAGGAGTTGGCCAGGGGCCCCGGAAGAATGCTTGAGCAAAAGGCAATGCGTTGGCCGGGAATCGAACCCGGGTCAACTGCTTGGAAGGCAGCTATGCTCACCACTATACCACCAACGCAGGCGGTTGGAAGTAGGCTGGATGCCGCCTTGTGCGGTCAGCAAGAATGCTTGAAACACATTAGCAGCTGGCAGGTGCAGAGGAACTGAAACTCTCTTTGTTTGGACCCGGCACTGAAAAAAACGCATGAACTTATTGACCTGACCGTCCAATAAACAAGCTCTCAAATTCAATAACGTAACAAGTTTTATACAGACACTTTAAATTTTAAATGGTTTTAGATTTTTTTTTTGGTTCACTGGCTTCTGTGAAGCGATGCTCTTTTTGCAGCAAGCTGCAGTCGCGCTGATCGGGGAAGACTACCTTTCTCTTCAACTCCTCGTTAGTATAGTGGACAGTATCTCCGCCTGTCACGCGGAAGACCGGGGTTCGATTCCCCGACGGGGAGACCAAGTCCTTTACTGCTGCCCAAAGACCCCTACAAATGTTTTGCTCCAGCCACGAGTTACAGAACGAGTTGGCCAGGGGCCCCGGACGAATGCTTGAGCAAAAGGCAATGCGTTGGCCGGGAATCGAACCCGGGGTCAACCGCTTGGAAGGCAGCTATGCTTACCACTATACCACCAACGCAGGCTGTTGGAAGTAGGCTGGATGCCGCCTTGTGCGGTCAGCAAGAATGCTTGAAACACATTAGCAGCTGGCAGGTGCAGAGGAACTGAAACTGTCTTTGTTTGGACCCGGCACTGAAAAAAACGCATGAACTTATTGACCTGACCGTCCAATAAACAAGCTCTCAAATTTAATAACGTAACACGTTTTATGCAGACACTTTAAATTTTAAATGGTATTAGAATTTTTTTTTTGGTTCACTGGCTTCTGTGAAGCGGTGCTCTTTTTGCAGCAAGCTGCAGTCGTGTTGATCGGGGAAGACTACCTGTCTCTGCAACTCCTCGTTAGTATAGTGGACAGTATCTCCGCCTGTCACGCGGAAGACCGGGGTTCGATTCCCCGACGTGGAGACCAAGTCCTTTACTGCTGCCCAAAAACCCCTACAAATGTTTTGCTCCAGCCACGAGTTACAGAAGGAGTTGGCCAGGGGCAGCGGAAGAATGCTTGAGCAAAAGGCAATGCGTTGGCTGGGAATCGAACCCAGGTCAACTGCTTGGAAGGCAGCTATGCTCACCACTATACCACCAACGCAGGCGGTTGGAAGTAGGCTGGATGCCGCCTTGTGCGGTCAGCAAGAATGCTTGCAACACATTAGCAGCTGGCAGGTGCAGAGGAACTGAAACTGTCTTTGTTTGGACCCGGCACTGAAAAAAACGCATGAACTTATTGACCTGACCGTCCAATAAACAAGCTCTCAAATTTAATAACGTAACACGTTTTATGCAGACACTTTAAATTTTAAATGGTATTAGAATTTTTTTTTTGGTTCACTGGCTTCTGTGAAGCGGTGCTCTTTTTGCAGCAAGCTGCAGTCGTGTTGATCGGGGAAGACTACCTGTCTCTGCAACTCCTCGTTAGTATAGTGGACAGTATCTCCGCCTGTCACGCGGAAGACCGGGGTTCGATTCCCCGACGTGGAGACCAAGTCCTTTACTGCTGCCCAAAAAACCCTACAAATGTTTTGCTCCAGCCACGAGTTACAGAAGGAGTTGGCCAGGGGCAGCGGAAGAATGCTTGAGCAAAAGGCAATGCGTTGGCCGGGAATCGAACCCAGGTCAACTGCTTGGAAGGCAGCTATGCTCACCACTATACCACCAACGCAGGCGGTTGGAAGTAGGCTGGATGCCGCCTTGTGCGGTCAGCAAGAATGCTTGCAACACATTAGCAGCTGGCAGGTGCAGAGGAACTGAAACTGTCTTTGTTTGGACCCGGCACTGAAAAAAACGCATGAACTTATTGACCTGACCGTCCAATAAACAAACTCTCAAATTTAATAACGTAACACGTTTTATGCAGACACTTTAAATTTTAAATGGTTTTAGAAATTTTTTTTTGGTTTACTGGCTTCTGTGAAGCGGTGCTCTTTTTGCAGCAAGCTGCAGTCGTGCTGATCGGGCAAGACTACCTGTCTCTGCAACTCCTCGTTATTATAGTGGACAGTATCTCCGCCTGTCACGCGGAAGACGGGGGTTCGATTCCCTGACGGGGAGACCAAGTCCTTTACTGCTGCCCAGAAACCCCTACAAAAGTTTTGCTCCAGCCACGAGTTACAGAAGGAGTTGGCCAGGGGCCCCGGACGAATGCTTGAGCAAAAGGCAATGCGTTGGCCGGGAATCGAACCCGGGTCAACTGCTTGGAAGGCAGCTATGCTCACCACTATACCACCAACGCAGGCAGTTGGAAGTAGGCTGGATGCCGCCTTGTGCGGTCAGCAAGAATGCATGAAACACATTAGCAGCTGGCAGGTGCAGAGGAACTGAAACTGTCTTTGTTTGGACCCGGCACTGAAAAAAACGCATGAACTTATTGACTTGACCATCCAATAAACAAGCTCTCAAATTTAATAACATAACACGTTTTATGCAGACACTTTAAATTTTAAATGGTATTAGAAATTTTTTTTTGGTTCACTGGCTTCTGTGAAGCGATGCTCTTTTTGCAGCAAGCTGCAGTCGCGCTGATCGGGGAAGACTACCTGTCTCTGCAACTCCTCGTTAGTATAGTGGACAGTATCTCCGCCTGTCACGCGGGGTTCGATTCCCCGACATGGAGACCAAGTCCTTTACTGCTGCCCAAAGACCCCTACAAATGTTTTGCTCCAGCCACGAGTTACAGAAGGAGTTGGCCAGGTGCCCCGGAAGAATGCTTGAGCAAAAGGCAATGCGTTGGCCTGGAATCGAACTCGGGTCAACTGCTTGGAAGGCAGCTATGCTCACCACTATACCACCAACGCAGGCGGTTGGAAGTAGGCTGGATGCCGCCTTGTGCGGTCAGCAAGAATGCTTGAAACACATTAGCAGCTGGCAGGTGCAGAGGAACTGAAACTGTCTTTGTTTGGACCCGGCACTGAAAAAAAACGCATGAACTTATTGACCTGACCGTCCAATAAACAAGCTCTCAAATTTAATAACGTAACACGTTTTATGCAGACACTTTAATTTTAAATGGTATTAGAATTTTTTTTTGGTTCACTGGCTTCTGTGAAGCGATGCTCTTTTTGCAGCAAGCTGCAGTCGCGCTGATCGGGGAAGACTACCTGTCTCTGCAACTCCTCGTTAGTATAGTGGACAGTATCTCCGCCTGTCACGCGGAAGACCGGGGTTCGATTCCCCGACGGGGAGACCAAGTCCTTTACTGCTGCCCAAAGACCCCTACAAATGTTTTGCTCCAGCCACGAGTTACAGAACGAGTTGGCCAGGGGCCCAGGACGACTGCTTGAGCAAAAGGCAATGCGTTGGCCGGGAATCGAACCCAGGTCAACTGCTTGGAAGGCAGCTATGCTCACCACTATACCACCAACGCAGGCGGTTGGAAGTAGGCTGGATGCCGCCTTGTGCGGTCAGCAAGAATGCTTGAAACACATTAGCACATGGCAGGTGCAGAGGAACTGAAACTCTCTTTGTTTGGACCCGGCACTGAAAAAAACGCATGAACTTATTGACCTGACCGTCCAATAAACAAGCTCTCAAATTCAATAACGTAACAAGTTTTATACAGACACTTTAAATTTTAAATGGTTTTAGATTTTTTTTTTGGTTCACTGGCTTCTGTGAAGCGATGCTCTTTTTGCAGCAAGCTGCAGTCGCGCTGATCGGGGAAGACTACCTGTCTCTGCAACTCCTCGTTAGTATAGTGGACAGTATCTCCTCCTGTCACGCGGAGGCAGGTCATGTATAGTTGGAACTCAGTGACAGCCAATGAAATTGAAGCTTTGTTGGCACTGTCCTTGGTGCTGAATTACCACTACAGCCAATCAGATTTTTTCTCATTATTATTGGTATGCTCGTCTAGACCTAGATTCGAATCCCACTCATTGCAATCCTGAGATATGTTTTTATGCAACTTTGAGCCAATATAAACACAAAAACACACCCCATAGCATATAAAGTTCAATCATTAGTCAAATGATTTTTATATTTTTTCTTTGTTTATTTGCCAAAGTAGCTACAGCATTAAATCAGGACCTTGGACAGCTAAATTGAAATGAGCAGATATAATGAAACAGATAAAAATGTTATTAAAATTTGAAAGGTGTTATTCCACAATCAGGGATTTTTTCCAAATGTACAAAAGAAAGTTAATTATAAAAAGACTATTACAAGGTTTCTTTCTTTTTACTTTTTATTGTTATGCAATTTACAGTTCCATTCAGTCTTAACTGTACAATTCCTTAGTCAACACACACACTTTTATTTACAGAAGCAAGAGAATATATTTTTTTCCCTTTCATTTTCCCTTCTCTGCCACCCATCTTTGCTTTTCCACCTCATAAAAAGCAGAGTCTTGAAATTCTTTCCAGGTCATCTCTTTGTCCATGCCCTGACCTTTGTAAATAGAAAATACTTTTGAAGGACAGTAAATATATTTCCCTGGTACCCCAGGAAAGCCTGTATGTATATGTGGACTATTTAGGCCCTGCTTCAATTCCATTTTGCAGAATCTGCACAGGCGACCAGGGTGTTGAGCATCAGACCTCTTCCGTTTCGGCAGCCCTTTCTCCTCAACCCGTTTTTTTGTGGCTTCCAGTTCCCTTTGAAAGAACTCTGTCTCCATAAAATCTTGGAATGGCATTCTTGGGTTTGTTAGTCCTTCTCCACTGTAGGTTTTAAAAACTTTTGTGGAACAATAGAAGTACCTAACAGAACCTTGCTGATAGAAGAAGTGGATGGAGGAGCCATCGTTCTCGTACCGCGATTTGGGCTGTCCACAGGCAAGACAAGTTTTTGTTTGCTTCTTCTTTTCTGTATGTTGCTGTTGCTGCTGCTGCTGCTGCTGTTGTTGCTGCTGTCTCACAATTATTTCCTCCACAATTTTCTCAATGGCGTTGTGAGTCAGTGGTGTGGTCAGAGAATGTGCAGGTGGGTGTACAACTACTGCTGGGATCACTGTCATCACCGGAACACTGGTAGTGTCACTACCCTCTGTCAGTGAATACCAGAGTTGCTGTCTCGCAAGAAGTTTTTCTGGACTTGTGTTCAAGGAAGAACTGGTGTTTAAGAGTTTAGCTAACTGCTTGACATACTGTGATATGTGCAGTCTTGTGGTTGAATGGAGCATGCTGTTTGGATCAGTACAGGAGTTATGAACCATTGCAGCATACTCCTGATCCACAAGCTTAATCATGTCCTTCTTGCCATGGTGTTTCTTCAGTAAGGTGTCAATGGCCTCTTTCATTGAGGCTGTCCACCTTTTGTGATCCAACACAAACACCCTACCACCAGTCTTCACAGGTCCAGTGCGGGTGCTAGTTGGTGAGGCCATCATAGGCAGAGGTGGTGTGAATGTGGTTCCTACATCAATCAAAATAATATATAATCAGTCTTTGACCTAGACAATAAATACTAGCAGGATTTTTGGCAGGATTATCAATGAATGTTCACCTGTCTCTGAACGAGGCTCAGAAGATGAGGACAGCGCGGGCACAGGCTGGGCGCTGGTGGTTACTACAACAGGAAGTAAACATTTGTAATTACTTTTTAAATAAAGGCGTTTATGGAATGACTTTGTGTCTTTATCAAATGCTTACCGGTCTCTGAACGAATCTCAGCGCGACCAGCAAAAAATGAGGACAGCGCGGGCACAGGCTGGGCGCTGGTGGTTACTACAACAGGAAGTAAACATTAGTAATTACTTTATGAATAAAGGAAAAATAAAGGTGTTTATGGAATGACTTTGTGTCTTTATCAAAAGCTTACCTGTCTCTGAAAGAAGCTCAGCGCGACCAGCAAAAATTGAGGACAGCGCGGGCACAGGCTGGGCGCTGGTGGTTACTACAACAACAGAAAGTAAAACATTCTGTTAATTTATGGGTAAAAAGTCTGCTAACAGTATCTTTTGAATTCCTGCATCTGTAAAAGTTTACCTGACTCTAGATGAGGACTAGGAGGCACATCAAGAGCAGCAGAAGGGTATTGAGACTGGGCAGTGGGTGGATCAACCTGCTCAGCTTGATTTACAGGTCGAGTAGTCTTGGTCTTGTGCTTTTCCCAGTCCAGAACAACAGGGCGGCATCCAGGTTCAACATACTGCAGTCCAAATCTTTCTCCAGTATCTACATTAGATACCCGAAGGGCAGGATATTTCGGCATACCTAACAGCCTTTCTGAGACAGTATTCAGGTCAGCAATCAGAGAAGGATCAAAGGCTCCTGGAAGCCGAATACTTGACTGTTTCAGATCCACCAGCCGCTGAAAATTCCAGCGTGCCACTCCTGTCATCCCCTGGGCTTGAAACAGCTCTGAGGAGACACGTGTGCCAGTGACCCACTGAGCCTGGTGGAAGTGGTACCCCTCCTGCTGAGATGTTCCTCTTATGGGGATCCATATTGGAACTTTGGCCCCCTCGCCCAGGACATGGTTAAGTTGCAGTGTTCCACCATGCCTGTAAAGGATTTGACCTGCAACCTCTGGATAACTTAAACAGCCCCTCAGAATGTGAACGCGCTGAATGCACCATGTCTTAAGCATAGAGGGTTTGTACAGGGGAACACCATTAGGATCAGCTGCCAAATGAAAATGGTGTATAACGTCCTCAACCCTCCTCAGGAGTTCTCCAGGCTGTGGGATCTTTGTTCTGCAGTGCTCTCGAATGTGCTGCTTTGTGGGGTTGGCAGGCTGAATCCCACAAAATGTGTATGCATCCTTGAGCTTCAGCAGGTCTTCCTGATCCACCAGACTGAAAGCAGCAGACAAGAACTGGGAGAAGGAGCTGTAAAGGGCATGGTGCTCTGAAACACACTCACGGAGGAAGCGCCTCATACAATGGAACAGGTCCAGCTTGACGGTGATGTGCTGATTAAAGTGAGATCTAGAGGCACAGGTGTTCTGTAAGTTTCCGGAAGTGGTTTCAGCAATAATGGCATCCGTAGTCTGCCATGCTTCCCAGTTCAGGTGCTCTGTTTTCTGAGGGTCTGGCACTCTGAACGGTGCACAGCAATCTCTGAAAAAAGAACAGAAAAGTATAATGTTAATGCTGCTGTAGCAATCAGCCAATGGATATGTTCATCAGTCAGGATAATGTGATTATCTAATGTGCACATTTTCCATGTGATATGTCTTAGGCAAGGTATGGATCAATCCTGTAATATTCTTATAATCATTTTCACAATGCTCCATGGCCTACCTGTCTACCCAATGGAACTGTGCATTCTCCACTTCTGCCATCCTGTACCGGTTTGCGAGCCCCCTGTACATGGGCTCCAGTGATTTTTCAGTTTCTGACTGTACCATAACCCATGATAAGATCATCCAGGTTTCATTCATGATGGCATAGGATGACATCGTGCCAGATGTAAATGTAACCTTCCTGGCCACCTTCCGGGTGTGGTCGGAACGGAAAGCCTGCCCAAAGGTTCCCTGTAGGAGCTTATTAATAGCTCCCTCTTGGCGCTGGTACTCGTACAGGAGGCAGTCAGTGAGGTAGTGTGCAGACACAGCTATTCCATTCCATCCACTGGGATCATCATACTCCCCAAAGGGAGCAGGCTGGGTCTCCTTTCTCAGGAATCCTGTGATGCTTTTCTGTCCGTACCTTCCAGCCTCAGCATCTAGGATATTCTGGCAACTGAGGAGGTAGGCCAAGTGTGCACGTTCATATTTTAGGTGCATCGTTTCCATTACCTGATTGGCCATGTCTGTGGGTGATTTACCTGTACGCCGCAGTTCATCCAATAAAGATTTACAAATAGCCTTCTTATAAGTAAGAACTGCTGGCAACAAGTTTGTGAATCTTTTGGGGGAGCTTTTCCAGCCACTGCGGGTTGTCTGCAAACCATTTCTTTTTGCAGACTTTGCAGCACAGACGTGACGAGAATAGGTAGTATTGACCCATGATGCCTGTAATCACACGAGGTCTACCAACTCCAGCAGATGTCACCAGTGGCTGTTTACACTCATCATTGCATGGCAGAGCATAGTTATTCGTCAGCCGAGCCATCAGGGTATCATTTTCAGGCTTCCAGATGAAAAAGGGATGAAGCTGAAAATATTTTGGAGATGGCAGATCAGTGATGGTGTCCATCAGCTCTGGCTGAGGAGGTAAACGCCACAATGACAGTCTTCATGGGGTTGCTCACAGGAACCGAGCCAGGCCATAGACCCATGGATTCCAGCTCTGTCTTCATCCAGATCCTCTGCTGATGGGAACACTTCCACTGGCGGACATCGTGGTCATAGCTAAGTGGTGGAGGAGGATTTCTGGGATGGGCTGATTAAAATGAAGACAGAAGAATAGCTACAGACTTACTTCTATCAATCAGGCAGATGTTTGAAGAATCATCTAGATGCTTACTTTGTGTTGTCTTTTGTAAAGGAGCTGGATTGGGCTTCGACAAAGCATCAGGAGCAGAGGATAATGGCTCTACAAATACATAGACAAATAATATAATAATAAAGGTCTTTCTTTTAAATTAAGATAATTAAAAAGTAGCAATCAAAAACTCAGAACAACCATATTCATAATGCAGACATTTGTTAAGCTACATTAAAAAAATAGTATTTTGCAGCAGCAGAGTAAAGCAATCATCTTACTGTGTGATGCTTCAGCTATGTGGGAAGTAGTCTCTGAAGAGGAAAGATATTAACCCAGTATTAGTTTTAACTCAGCAACATTGAAAATTCTACATTTGTCAAATCTATATGCAGTACACCCTTACCATCTATAACACATTCCTCAAATGCAAGTGCCCTGCACACTCGAGAGCCGTCTATGGTGCCGCTGTCTCCTGAAACGGAGTAACATTTATCTATTAACAATCATTTATAAAAGTGGTGAGGTATTATAAATATTAAACAGGATTTTAAATACTAAACAGTTACAATGTGACTTTAGAATAAAAAAAAAATTACCACAAAACCTAACATAAAACACAAATGTATTTGAAACCGTTCTCTCACCTTGTGTCGAACCCGATGGATCTTTCTTCACAAGAAACATCAACTCTTCAGGAATGGGCACAGGTATTGTGGGGCACAAGGGTGGTGCTAAAAAAAAGAAAATATAAAAAACAAAGAACAATAAAAAGATCAATACCATATAGTATATGAGACAAACGCTTGAATTGATGGGCAGAATTACAATGCATTTACCATGAACTGCCACTCGCGGTTTCTTTTCAGCAGGTGGTATGGAGAGGGAAGCAGAAGGTCCTGTATGATAAATATATATATGTAATTAGGCATATTAGGTTTAAAGAAAAAAAAAACACCCTAATCTTACTTAACATGCTTGTCTTTGTGGTATAAAATAAAATTACATATACCCAGGAGGGATGTGAACAAAACATGCAAGAACATGCATTTCATCATATGTTATAAGTTGACAAAAGCGAGTACTTACCCTGATTGTGGCAGGTATCAATTCATAAAGGGGAAATTAATTCATAGTCCCCGGAGACATTTAGTATAATGCCAACAGCATACGCATTGTTAATGGAACAAAGCCAGAACATGGCCAGAACACTGAGAACACAAGGATTTATGTTCATTCCTGGAGATCATTTCATCTCACAATTCAACAGAACTGTGCTCCAGTGCTGAACCCAATGCGCAAAAACCTTTTTCATTCTCCATACCCCGCCCCAGTTCAGCTGCTGAGGAGGATGATGGTGGTGCTGCTGCTGGTGACACACAAAACATTAAATACATTTGTAAAATATTTGAGAGAAAACAGAACACAATCAATTTATAACAGAAGGAAATTATACTTACACAGCACCTGTAGCTTGGAGGGGGGTGATGCTCAGCATTGCACTCTCCAACTCAACATCTTCATCCATCTCTGTGTTGGAGACAAGAATCAACGGGTTGTTAAAAAAAAAAACATTTTCACAGAATGGATTTCTTAAAATATAGCTTGTGTTAACTGAAGTGTAATGCATGAGTAAAATCATAAGTTATGTTATTGTCAATAATAATTGATACAATGGCAATATGTCCTGCTGAAGATCAAATGACAAAAAATACACAACTGACCCATGGGGCTGAGTGATGGCACTTGATGTAGGTACAGGCGGACAGGTAGACTGCTGCTGCTGTTGTTTCCGCAGGTATTGCTGCAGCTTGTGCATCCGTGTGCCTGGGATACAGGTTGCCCCCAAGACAAAGGATGCATATCCATCAGTCCTGCTGTCCCACACCTCCCGCCAGGTGCTCTTGGCACGAGAGCCAAAGCCAACCAGCTGGTCATCCTCTGAGACTGCTCGAGTTGTGGGCTTTTCCGACTCATAACATAGAAGAGATTGGATTTCGTCAAAGCTGCGGGCATAACCCATAAAGGTCAACAAGCTGGCCTTGCTGTGCCCCTCAGTCATAAACACTCCTGCAGTCTCTTCTTTCTCTGTGTGCTTTATGAGGTAGATTGTGTAGCCTACATCATTTTCCAAAAGCCACCGGAAGGATTTCCCCTTATATTTACCAAACTGTAAGATGTATTCCCCCAAGCACCTCTGTCCTGTCTGAGGGATCCCCTCCTCTCTGTTGGACCACAGTCAGGGCATTTTGTTTGACTATATCCTCCCTCAGAGATGCAGACTTGTCCTGCAGAGAAGGGTTGTCCTTGAGCAGCTTAGCTGCATCAGTTGGATCCTGACAGAGGTATCCTCGAGGTCCCTTGCGGAAAACAACTTTGATCCTCCCAGGAAAGAAAACTGAATTTTTTTTTGCATGCTGGTCTGTGACATATGAGGGGGAAAAAAAACAGTATTAGATGTATATTTAAAAACATGTGCGTCTTTAATTTAAAATATATATGTTTTTTGTATTGCTGCTTTAGATTTTAGCATACAGAAGCTGCTCTGGGTCAAATTTGACTTATTTAAATGAACTGTAGGGTCTCCAGAGGGGTAGGAAGGAATCGAAACAGTGAAAGAGTACTTACACATCTTTCAAGCTGCTCTCACATACACACTCCCCTCCATTCTGTCTCACCTACCAACTGTTGCATTTCTCTACCTTAATGACTCTCTTTTTTAACTACTGCCATTTGTTTACACTGCCATTATCAGATACTACCTCATTTAATCTGATATACTACCTCAATCAATGCAAGTTTGTAAATATGTTGATATTCTTGTGCTTTATCTGTATTAATTTAATGGCATGTATGTCCTATGTACTGTATACATGCAACAATGGGAAATATATGGTTGTTGCTGTACTATTTTTAATGTGGTAAAACATGGATAATTAAAAAGAAAACGTTCTCACAGGGGGCAAGCAAACATTTTAGCATCTCGTTTTTGACTATTTAATATATGCAATCTCATTAACATTACAAAAGTTTAAAATAATGGTCAAGCCCATTCATAATTTAGCTTGTTAATCAACAGGTGATGTGTTAAATATGACAAATAGTTAATTTGGCAAGCTCTCTTTTAGGAGGAGCATTATTATGGGGGAAAACTAATCTGATACAAAGATAACGCTTAATTGACGTATCCAGGACTAAACAAAACCATTACACACAGAAAAACGAAAATGAAAGGTATGTGCATTCATAATTTAGCATTCATCAGATTCATTGGAGAAAAGAAAACCAGCCAGGGTAAAGTTCGGTAACAAACAATTCCTCAAAGGGCAACACTGACGTGGTTCCATAAGGTTTTAACATTAATAGCAAAAGGTGAGATAAAATAAAGTAGCTTACCTTTGCCAGATAGTTGAAATATGATGAATAAAAAGAGCGTTTGCTGCGTGGTTTCTCTCTTCGAGTCGGGATGAAAATGGCGCATTTCAAATTTCCCGGGGGTGCCAAAACACGGAAGAGCGCCAGGAGACCGTTAGTGGCCAAAATAATATTGCATCCGTAGTGGTTTAGCACTACCATTGAAAATGAATGGGAAACGGTTTTAGGGCCGTTTAGCTGAACAATCCACAGCCGCTTAGTGGCAGACCGGGGTTCGATTCCCCGACGGGGAGACCAAGTCCTTTACTGCTGCCTAAAAACCCCTAAAAATGTTTTGCTCCAGCCACGAGTTACAGAAGGAGTTGGCCAGGTGCCCCGGAAGAATGCTTGAGCAAAAGGCAATGCATTGGCCGGGAATCGAACTCGGGTCAACTGCCTGGAAGGCAGCTATGCTCACCTATATACCACCAACGCAGGCGGTTGGAAGTAGGCTGGATGCCGCCTTGTGCGGTCAGCAAGAATGCTTGAAACACATTAGCAGCTGGCAGGTGCAGAGGAACTGAAACTGTCTTTGTTTGGACCCGGCACTGAAAAAAACGCATGAACTTATTGACCTGACCCGTCCAATAAACAAGCTCTCAAATTCAATAACGTAACAAGTTTTATACAGACACTTTAAATTTTAAATGGTTTTAGATTTTTTTTTTTTGGTTCACTGGCTTCTGTGAAGCGATGCTCTTTTTGCAGCAAGCTGCAGTCGGGCTGATCGGGGAAGACTACCTGTCTCTGCAACTCCTCGTTAGTATAGTGGACAGTATCTCCGCCTGTCACGCGGAAGACCGGGGTTCGATTCCCCGACGGGGAGACCAAGTCCCTTTACTGCTGCCCAAAGACCCCTACAAATGTTTTGCTCCAGCCACGAGTTACAGAACGAGTTGGCCAGGGGCCCAGGACGACTGCTTGAGCAAAAGGCAATGCGTTGGCCGGGAATCGAACCCAGGTCAACTGCTTGGAAGGCAGCTATGCTCACCACTATACC
The DNA here is from genome assembly GCA_033366665.1 of Phoxinus dragarum. Lineage (NCBI taxonomy): Eukaryota > Metazoa > Chordata > Actinopteri > Cypriniformes > Leuciscidae > Phoxinus > Phoxinus dragarum. The sequence continues at coordinate 34,757 of JARPMJ010008157.1, forward strand.
ACCAATGCAGGCGGTTGTAAGTAGGCTGGATGCCGCCTTGTGCGGTCAGCAAGAATGCTTGAAACACATTAGCAGCTGGCAGGTGCAGAGGAACTGAAACTCTCTTTGTTTGGACCCGGCACTGAAAAAAAACGCATGAACTTATTGACCTGACCGTCCAATAAACAAGCTCTCAAATTTAATAACGTAACACGTTTTATGCAGACACTTTAAATTTTAAATGGTATTAGAATTTTTTTTTTGGTTCACTGGCTTCTGTGAAGCGGTGCTCTTTTTGCAGCAAGCTGCAGTCGTGCTGATCGGGGAAGACTCCCTGTCTCTGCAACTCCTCGTTAGTATAGTGGACAGTATCTCCGCCTGTCACGCGGAAGACCGGGGTTCGATTCCCCGACGGGGGAGACCAAGTCCTTTACTGCTGCCCAAAAACCCCTACAAATGTTTTGCTCCAGCCACGAGTTACAGAAGGAGTTGGCCAGGGGCCCCGGAAGAATGCTTGAGCAAAAGGTAATGCGTTGGCCGGGAATCGAACCCAGGTCAACTGCTTGGAAGGCAGCTATGCTCACCACTATACCACCAACGCAGGCGATTGGAAGTAGGCTGGATGCCGCCTTGTGCGGGTCAGCAAGAATGCTTGAAACACATTAGCAGCTGGCAGGTGCAGAGGAACTGAAACTGTCTTTGTTTGGACCCGGCACTGAAAAAAAACGCATGAACTTATTGACCTGACCGTCCAATAAACAAGCTCTCAAATTTAATAACGTAACACGTTTTATGCAGACACTTTAAATTTTAAATGGTATTAGAAATTTTTTTTTTGGTTCACTGGCTTCTGTGAAGCGGTGCTCTTTTTGCAGCAAGCTGCAGTCGTGCTGATCGGGGAAGACTACCTGTCTCTGCAGCTCCTCGTTAGTATAGTGGACAGTATCTCCGCCTGTCACGTGGAAGACCGGGGTTCGATTCCCCGACGGGAAGACCTAGTCCTTTACTGCTGCCCAAAGACCCATAAAAATATTTTGCTCCAGCCACGAGTTACAGAACGAGTTGGCCAGGGGCCCAGGACGACTGCTTGAGCAAAAGGCAAAGGGAGACCTAGGCTGCATTCCAAACCGCATACTTCCCTACTATTTAGTATGGAAAAAAGAGTAGGCGAGCGAAAAAGTATGTATGAATCCAAAAGAGTAGGCGAGAATTACCTGGGGTGACGTCCTAATTATCGCGAGATTCGGACTTAAGTGCGTTCCAATATGCCTACTTTCCTACTATATAGTAGGCGAAAACAGTACGTGAAGGAAGCAGTACGTTCGAAACATCAGTATTCATAAAAGAGTAGGCGAGAAGTTCCCGGATGGCTTACTGCTTCCAGCCAGATTTTTGAGTGCTCAACCGGTGGATACTCTTCTATCCCAGAAGGCCACGCGAGGGGATACGTCATTATCAAACATCACGGAGATCAGCGACGCGCGGGGTTTCAAATGTGAGTAAACACGGTTCCTTGTGTTAAAATTGCATGTGTTAAACTACTATAGAGTAAACGTTTTAACTGTTGAAGGTGTAAAGGAGTTAGACAGTATAGTATGATTGTGATTTGGCTGTAAAAAACACGTTTTATTATGTATAACGTTAGCTCTAGCTGACAGGAGCTCCAGTAAGGACACGTATGTTAAGTTACGTCTCTAACGTGGATTTACATAAACCATAAACATCTTAAAGACGCTTATTTTAAACGTCTATTTACATCTGACAGGAACATCTTTTATAAGTATTGCAGAAGAGCACATCACAACATGAAATATACATCTGAGTGATATGTGTGCTATTATGTGTAGAACATATCTATAAAGTACTAAACATAAGTTATCTATTTTATTTGTCCATTAGTACTGTTGATAAATTGAGGAACATGTATGTTGATAAAAAGTTAAAAACAACCTCAACATGTAAATGTAGTGTTGAGGTTATGGGAGTCT
>JARPMJ010008158.1:0-36700 GCA_033366665.1 Phoxinus dragarum
GAACCTCTAGGAATCGCATCGTATATAGTTTAGGTGTCTACTCAGAATCATGGGCGAATCCTGATCTAGAGTTTAACCCTTTAGAGCCGGATGTGTCGTCGCGACACAGATCAGCGAGCTGTATTCTCGTACCGTAACTCTTCAACCGTTTTGCACTATCAAAACCATTAAAACTGCCCCTGACAGTCGACAACATGCGATTTTCTGCAATATACGGCTTATTACGGTAATTTCATGCTTTCCGTCAGCAAATGACAGCCGCTTTCTGGCAGAGCGGGAAGGACGGGTTTGAACCGAGAGATACGAAGCGCGGCGGGTTCGAGTGTTTTGGATTACATAAAATAATAAAAGAAACGGACAAATACATGATTACAGCCGCGGACTTCGGGCGGATGACGTGACGAAAATTATATTTTAATTAAATTCGGGCGGGCGGTTGAACCAATCAAATTAAAAATATATGTATACATTGTTAATATTGTTATCTGACTATACCTACATCCAAAAAAAGAAAATAGGGGAATGATATTACATGCGCTTCATGAGGCACGCGCGCGGTCTCTCTCTCTCTCTCCCTCTCTGCCATGCACGCGCTACGCGGTTTGGAGCACATCTCTGTCTCGCGGGCGCGCTCGCTCGCTCTAGATTACGGGAGATTTTTAACTAATTCGCGGGCATCAGCGAGCCGCTATCAATATGCGGGAAACTCCCGGAGCTTCCGGGAGACTTGGGATGTCTGTATTTCTATACTGAATAATATCGGCATTATAATTATTGATTTTTCATTAGGCTATTTTTTTGGTGCTCCTTCAGCTCTTGGTGCCCTTCGGCGGCGCTGTCCTATAGTCGTCACCCTGACATGACAGTGCGTAGAGTTTGCCTATAATGTAAATGACTTGTTATTTATTCAAGCTTTCTATCTTTTTGCTAAAAATTTAAGTATTAGTAGTAGGCTAAATAGCAGCATGTTGAAATTATGTGCCAAAATGCGTTTATTAGGCTACATGAAAATATTGTACAGTAGCCTATCAGATAAGGTCAGGTTTGCCGAAGTGCGTTTAATTTAGGCTATTTGTTTATTTGTGTCCCTGTGCGCATCAGTTCACTGCTGATTTCTGAGGTAAGAGCTTTCTAGTCTCGCAGCTGTCATCAGCAGCGCCTTGCATCGCCCAATCAGCGGATCTCTACACCACACACAATAATGGTCAATAACTGTAATTTGTTAAAAGCTAATCTTTTTCTGAACAAGATGACACCTGAAGATAGCACATTGTTACAGTCAAAAAATCAAAAAGGGTTCTAAAGGGTTAAACTAAAAAAATATAGTGATTCTCAATGTATCCAGAATCGTGCAGCTCACCTGTAATTGGAGGTGATGATCAGTCGGCTCTGATCCGTGTCGAGGTCCAGTTCGGGACACATGCTGACGTGACGCCCTGCACACCCGGGTCCTGCGGGTCGGGGCTCCGGGCGGGTCGAGGCTGTTTCCCTCTGCGTGCGTCTGTGGGCGTCCCGTGATGCCGTCAGAACCTCCGGCGGATCGTGGATCTCTTTACTCGGACTCTGGAGATTATTGTTGAGGTCAATGAAGATGCATGTTCAGAGGCGTTCAGAGCGAGCCATGCACTCTCGGCATCTCGATCAGACACTAAAGAGGAAGTGAAGTCAAGAGGACAGTCACTTCCTGTGAACCGGACAACAGATTCGCCCGGATCCGAACAGCCCTCGTCTCTGGACTCGTTTTCAGTCAAACAGTTTTCACTGACGTCACTCATGCTGGTCTTTATGAGCTCAGCGAGATCGTCGCTTTCTTTAGCTTCCTCCACATCCGTCGCAGGCTCTGAGCTGTAGACTGAGAAACATGCGTTGGACGGGGCGCTGCCGGAGACGACGGCGGGACACTCGGGAGGTTTGGACATGATAACGGCGTCTGACGGGTCGAGGTCAGCCGGACCGTCGCACTGCAGGAGCCGCTCGCACTGCTGGTTGATCAGGCGCATCACTTCCCATGCGCTGCTGCGGTCAGACTCGCGCATTATAGAGAAAGAGCCCATGAACTCGGGGTCCCCTAGTGGACATAAAAGGGTAACACTTTACAATAAGGTCCATTAGTTAATTAAGGGATAATGTACATCCAGCCGGTTGTTATCTCAGAATAAACCCCGACGGGTGATCAGGATCCATCAGCCTGAAGGGGGTTTATTCTGAGATAACAAAAGCCTGGATGTACATAATAATGACGGTTTTAACCATTTAAAGGGGTGGTTGATTATGATTTCACTTTTCTAACTGTAGTTAGTGTGTAATGTTGCTTTTTTAGCATAACCAACATCTGCAAAGTTGCAACGCTCAAAGTTTAAAGCAAGGGAGATATTTTCTTTTAAAGAAATTGCTTTTTAAGGACTACAACAAACGGCTGGTAGAGACTACACGACATTCCTCCCCGGGTAAGTGACATCACCAACCTTAAAATTGACATAAACCCCGCCCCCGGAACACGATTTATAGATTATCAAGACTATGCTAATATGCTAATCAATAACTAGAAGATAACTACACATAAGCTGCATACATTCATCAACTAACCATTCAGAAATGTCCTGTTGCTTCTACATGTTGTCACTTCTTCTCGAGTCTCTCCATCTTTCTGACTCCGGTTACAACATAAAAGGCTAAAAGTGTGTGTGTGTGTGTGTGTGTGGGGGGGGGGGGGGGGTTGCTCCGCCCCCTGTGCCGGGAGCAGCAACTCATTTGCATTTAAAGGGACAGACACAAAAACGGTGTTGCTCATCTTCAAACACTGACTTTAACATGCTATATAAAAATATCTGTGGGGTATTTTGAGCTAAAACTTCACACACACACTCTGGGGACATCAGAGACTTATTTTATTTATCTTGTGAAAAGGGCATTATACCACCGCTTTAAACACTTTGTTTTAAGGTGAAAGACTGTTTGTGGAACTGTGGTAGCAGATTTCCCCCCATAACGCTCGTCTAAACCCAGAATAAAAAGTGATAACGCAACGCAACTTCTGCGTTTTCTCTTCAGATCCTTTCCGTGTAAACATAACCTTAGTTTGTCGTTCGTTGAACACAGTGTTTCCCAACCCACACCAAAAGTTACATGACAACAATGCATTAAAAAAACAAAAACAAATTTGTGTGTTTTTGTAGTTTACACAGAGACAATAACGGTGTCGTTTACAAAAACTTAATTTCACGCCATTTTTCATCAGGCCCCCAAAACAATGTTGTTGTGTAAATATAGTTTTTTCACCGTAGTCTTTAGGGCCGGAGCTGCCGCCTGGATTCTCTCCCGGACTCGAGGTGCCGTCGCCCGCGGGGCGGGTCCAGATTGGTGGCCTCCTGCAGCAGGAGGAGGATCGTGGACTGCGTGAGCGGAGCATCTTCTGCCGGGTCACGAGGAGAACGTGCACGAGAGCTCATGTTCCCTCATCGGCTTGCTGGAAAAGAGAAGGACATGAACTGAGACACAAGCCTTTCAAATAGGGCTGCACGATATATCGAATTTATCGAAATATCGCAAATGTATATATCGCAATATGCATATCGCAACAGCTTGCAATAAATGGGGTCATGAACAAAAGACAAAAAATTTCAGGATATATTTAATTCATACAGTGAAAACTAAGCAATGTTTTATTTTTATATTTTATGATTCAGTATCTTTTATTAAATAAACCTAATGTAGGATAACCTGAAGCCCTGTGGTTTACACTGATGTTAAAATAACACTTCTTATGCTACAGTAAAACACTGATGTTCACTTTCTTGTCATAAAAAGAATGTGAAACACATGTAGGTTATATCATTTAAATATATTTTAAAGATAATTTAAGTTTATTTTACACACTTTAAGCATTATCGTATCGCATATTGAATATCGCATTATTTAAGGAGTTATCGCATATCGCATTTTTCTTCAATATCGCACAGCCCTACTTTCAAATATAGAATAATATTAAAAAATGTGTTCACCCAAAGTTTTTATATTCCTCACCCTCAAGTTGTTCCAAACCTGTATGAGTTTCTTTCTTGTGCTGAACACAAAAGAAGATAAATGGAAGATGGACCCCATTGACTTCCATAGAATTTGTTTTACTTCCATACTATGGAAGTCAATGGGGTCCATCTTTGAAATATCTTCTTTTGTGTTCAGCACAAGAAAGAAACTCATACAGGTTCAGAACAAATTGACGGTGAGTAAATGAAGACAGAATTTTTAATTTATTTTTGAAATATCCCTTTAAACACAAATTTCCTTTATTTTTGAAATATCCCTTTAAAACACAAATCACAAGAAGTCTCTTATGCTCACCAAAGCTGCATTTCTTTAACTAAAAATACAGTAATGTTGTTAAATATTATTACAATGTAAATCAGCAGTTTTCTATGTGAATATTAAAGTGTAATTTATTCCTGTGATCAAAGCTGAATTTTCAGCATCATTACTCCAGTCTTCAGGGTCACATGATCCTTCAGAAATCAGTATAACATGATGATCTGATGCTCAAGAAACATTTTTGGTTATTTATCAATGTTGAAAACAGTTCATATTTTGTGGAAACTGTGATTTTTCCAGGATTGTTTGATGAATAGAAAGTTAAAAAGGACAGCATTTAGCAAATAGAAATGTTGTAACATAATGTGTTGTCTTTCTGTCACCTTTTCTGTTTAATGCATCATTGTTGAATAAAAGTATGAATTTCTTTTTCTTTGGGACTTTTTCTCTCAACAGCAAAAAAAAAAAAAAAAAAAAAAAAGTTTCATAATCAACCTGAACTCACCGCATTATTCCAGCGCTTTCCCAAAAACATTGAGACTTACACATCTGTTCACTACAGTAAAGATTATGGAGTAAACTGAAGACGCATCTCACCATCGTAAAAACACATAAAAGACTGTCATAAAGAATTATCCATAAACTGGTGGGTTATATAATAGATATGCTCGCTCTTGAATAGCGGGTTTAATCAGTCACATTTACATCTGAAATGATGCAAAACTGCCAAAAAATAAAATATATTAGAACTGAAGATAAATTCCCTCACAGTTTAGTTCTGCACTCGAATATTTCAAACACAGAATAAATTGGTCAAAAACATGATAACTTACAATGTAACAGATCAGCGAGTTTTCTGTCAGGAGTCGCTACAAAGTCACCGTAAAACTCCCGCGCACGGCGCGCGCTCGCGTTCCTCAGCAGCTTACTCAGTCAGCGACGTTCGGGGTGTGGTGTGTGTGTGTGTGTGTGTATTTATGATGAACAGATGTAAATAAACTCACCACATGAGAACAAGCCGCTGTGACTCTGTAGCAGAACTGTGAGGAACGAAATAATTTCACATGTAATTCCGACTGTCACGTGACTGATGATGATCAGGTGTTCCGGATCTCACCTGCCCTAAAAAACTAAATATCAACACTTCCACAGCATTTATTAATCTTAGTCGATGTTCATTTCAACATTTACAAATACAAAGTTGTATTTGTTACATTAGTTGTGAACTAACATTAAAAAAATATTAACAATAAGCCTACCACAAAAAAATACATGTTAAGAAATTAGACCTTATTTTGAAGTGTTTAAATGACTTTTTATGTAACATTTATTTGAAGGTGAGTTTTCACTAAAGAACATTGTGTGAAGTGGATCTTGGATTGATTGTGTGAAGAAGTTGTTTATTCATCTCAGACAACAAACACATGTAATATGACACATTACTGTTTATTCATACATTTAGAAATCAAGCATGATTTTTATTATTGTACAAAGCTTAAACAGATTTGTGGTTTCTTAAGGCTGATAAATAATTTCATCTGTGCGCACAACGACCTGAGCGGAGACGAGAGAATTGTGTGTGACGTTTGACAGGTTTGTGTGTTCAGGGTTTATTAGTAACGAACTTCAGAACAGCATTTACTGAAAAATGAATACTCAAAAACTGATCAGTTTCGTGAACGGATCAGCAAACCCCAGAGCAACTGAGGAGAACTGCAGTTTAATTAGCAATAATCGCAACTAATCGTTTGCAGAATAAAAGTTTTTGTTTACATCATATATGTGTGTGTACTGTGTATAAAGATGATGTATATATAAATACACAAACATGCATGTATAATTTTAAGCAAAAAAATCTATTTATATTAATTAGTATTTATAATTATATAATATAAATTATATTTAAATATAAAATGTATATAAACATGTCAATATTTTTTTAAATATATACATGCATGTGTGTGTATTTACAAATACATAATTATTTTACACAGTACACACACATATATGATGTAAACAAACACGTTTATTCTGCAACCGATTAGTTGCGATTAATCGGTATGCAGCCCTACTCTACAGTCGACAGAGGATCGACATGAGGATCATGTGACACTGAAGACTGGAGTAATGATGCTTTGATCACAGGAATAAATTACACTTTACTGTATATTCACATAGAAAACTGCTGATTTACATTTAATAATATTTCACTTTTTTACTGTATTTTTGATCAAATAAATGCAGGCTTGGTGATCAGAAGAGACTTTCAGAAATCTTCAAGACCCCAAACTTGTGAACGGTAGTGTGTATATCAATACAATTTGGAAAAACTAATTCTCTTCCTGCAGTACAGTCAGTGAGCCATCAAGAAACTGTTACAGTCACGGGAAACATATGAGCGAAATTATCATAAAAACTGTCCCAATGCCAAAAAACATGGTCTTAAAATAGGCTAATTTTATCCATACAAGAGAAAAGAAACAGAGAGAGACAGGTTTAGGATTTTGATGAGTGCAGTGCGTTTAAGCCAAAAATATACCATCTATAATGTCCCGTAAATCAGACTGGTTATATGCAGGATGATGAACAAACACACCGGAGTCCTTGTGGAAATATCTGTGGACCAAATTCAGCTCGAGAGTTCGAGAGATTCCCCGACGGGCCGCCCCGCAGTGAACAAGCCTTTAGCGACTGTAACCTGCTAGTGTCGGTATCCCACAGTGCTCTGCGGTCCGTACCCCGGCCTCGCTGGACCTCTCCTCCGTGACCCCGGCGCTCAGTGAGGTTTGGGCACGTGACCGTCCACGTAGAAGTTCCTGGTGACCTTGGGCAGCGTGAGCTCGATGCCGTCCAGCTCCGGCGTGAGGACGATCTGGCAGCCGAGGCGAGAGTTCTCCTGCAGCAGCGGAGCCATGTCCAACATGTCGTCCTCCCTGCAGGGACAACCACACACACACACACACACACACCACACACACACACACACACACCCGTTACAGGAGTGATGGTGAAAACCATTATGAGAGATGCGCGATTCTGGATAAATTGAGAATCATGATTTTTGTGTTTAAAATAGAGATCATGATTCTCCTACGAATCTGAACACACAACTAAACAAAATAGCATGTCATTCATTTACTAGAGGTTCCGACAAGATGTTGATTGCTGCAGTCCATTTAAAGGCACACCGTGGAACTTTTGACCTAAAGAGTTGAAGCATATGAGTTGTTTTAAATGATTCTTCAGGCCAATATACAGTGTTTGACACTATCAATGCTCCGAGCGGGGCTGCCCCTCTTGAAATACCGCCTATGTAAGTTTGGAGGAGACGGACCGTCTTTGGACAGGTCATGTGACCCGGAGAACGAATCACTTTACGACCGTCACGTGACCACAAGCTCTGATATGCTCAAAGAGCTAACGCTTTTGCTACTATTCTTCCGCCTGCTCGACTCCTGGCCATGGCTGAGGCAAGGAAAAGTTTAAAACTGCTCCTGAGAGGCAAGAAAGAGAAAACGCGAGAGGGATCGTGCTCGCGGAGAAACAAGAAGCTCTCTTGTTTCTCCCCGGCTCTCCCTCGTCGTCCTCCGCGTCCTCCTCCTGTTTCGGGACTCTGAAGATTATTCAAGGGGCGAAGAAAATGATGACTGAAAATAAAACATTTAGAACAGGAGAGAGGCCGCGCTATGCATAAATAGTCTTTTTATTTGCACAAACGCGTTTCGGCGCGTACTCTTCAGTTTGCACACTGAAGAAGGCACGCGCCGAAACGCGTTTGTGCAAAAGACTATTTCTGCATATCGCGGCCTCTCTCCTGTTCTAAATGTTCTAATTATTCAGGCCAGCACTCTTAAAGTTTACGTGCCCGCTCCTATTCCCATTTATTTATTGAAAATAAAACATAAATATCGGCATAAAAGTGGATATATAATGTAATATTTACTGCGAAGTCGGGAATTCGTGTAACAAAACTGATATGTCAAAACCTACTGCCGTTATTTGTAGGCTTCAGTTTGTTTGTCCTTTTACAAATTCATATATGCGTGTATTATTCGTGGCTTATATGATTTTAGATACAAATGTCTATGAATTTGAATCTAAAATCATATAAGCCTCTAATAATACATAGTTTACTACAGGAAAAACACAAATAAGATGACTCCAAAACCAACACAATAACAACTTAGTTTTAGGTACAAAACGTCTATATCCTGCTCCTGCCGATCGACTGTCCTGCACAGTTTACCTCCAACCCTAATCAAACACACCTGAAGCAAACAATTAACGTCTTCAGGATCGCTTGAAAATTAAAGTGTGTTTGATTAGGGTTGGAGATGAACTCTTCAGGACAGACAGGAGCAGGGTTGGGCACCCCTGGTCTATGCGACTTACCTGACCAGTTATTTTCTGTTCACTTTTGTGCAATTCATTTATTAAGTGGATGTCTTCTTTACTTTTGCGACAGTGCTGCGGCGCTTGTGGCCTCTAGGGGCACTAGACGTGAAAGTTACAGGTCTAGCGCCCCTAGTGGCCAAAAGTTCCACGGTGTGCCTTTAAAGAAATATCTAATTATTTTGGAAATTTGTTTTTTATTTTGTATTGAAACATTTTTCAAATAAGTGATTCACTCATTAGGACTTCACTTGTTTCATTACTAAATTAATCAGTGTTTTTGAACAAATCTCTTGAACGATTCAATGAACGATTCAATGAACGATTCAATGAACGATTCAATGAACGATTCAATGAACGATTCAATGAACGATTCAATGAACGATTCAATGACTCACTCATAAAAACGTCACTTCTTTCGTTAATGGATGTATCAGCATTTTTGAACGAATCTCTTAAATGAATGATTAAAATGTTTTATGCATAGGTCTGTATGTATGCTTGGGCTGTTGGAGAAACTGTAAAAAATTACACACATGAAAATGATAATACAATGAACAATAACTGTGTAAAACAGTCGGCTTAAGGTATCTACAAGTATTATGTGGTTAAATGTCAAAGCAACTCCAATATCATACACTGGCTTGAGTTATATGGGGTAGGAGTAAATTAAGTTTAATTTGCTGTGACGTCACAATCGTGTTGCATTGTGGTCTATGGATCTGCCTGTGTGAACGCACTTTTAAAATGGCACCATTCCCCCGAGGGGAAGTGCTTAGGAAAATTTGCATGTCTAAAAGTGGAGTCAAACGCAGCCGCGAATAATAATAAATGATTCAATGACTTCACTTGTTTCATCACAGTTTTTTGAACACATCTCTTGTGTTGTTGAACGAATCTCTTGAATAAATGATTCAATGACTCACTCAAATACTTCACTTGTTTCATCACTGGATGAATCAGCGTCTTTGAACGAATCTCTTGAATTAATGATTCAATGACTCACTCAAAGACTTCACTCGTTTCATCACTGGATGAATCAACGTTTTTGAACGAATCTCTTGAATTAATGATTCAATGACTCACTCAAAGACTTCACTCGTTTCATCACTGGATGAATCAATGTTTTTGAATGAATCTCTTGAATTAATGATTCAATGACTCACTCAAAGACTTCACTTGTTTCATCACTGGATGAATCAGCGTTTTTGAACGAATCTCTTGAATGAATGATTCAATGACTCAAAGACTTCAGGTGTTCGACTTGAAGCGATCTGTGTGTGATATCATAGAAAAGCGAGAGCGATTAGAGAGCAGACGGCTCCGTGCGTCATAAACCGATCGATCTGCGCAGCGCCGCTTCAAGTCGAACACACCGTTCACTTGTTTTATCACTGGATGAATCAGCGTTTTTGAACGAATCTCTTGAATGAATGATTCAATGACTCACTCATAAAGGCTTTACTTGACAAATACACTTTTTAATAGTCGCTTGTCGCCACCTACTGGTGTAACAATGTAATTGATACAGTCTTTATTGGAAACTTTCAAAAGGTGATTTACTCATTTTTGATCGCTACAGTAGACATCAGTGTTTATATCCGAACTATAAACTTATAATCCCAGTATTTCTGTGATCATTTCAACTATTGTATAGATTTAGCCGAATAATTGTCATGTAGGAATAAGATTGCGTGTGTGTTTGAATAGAGATTGCGATCTTTTGACGATTAATCGTGCAGCTCTACCATTATGCGTTGTGTTTTACCTTTCTTCAGGATCTGGAAGTTTATCGCAGTGTTCGCTGTTGACGTACACGTGACACGTGGAGCAGGCCAGAGACGCTTCACAGGCCCCTGGGAACAGACACAGGCAAACAATATCTTCATTACATGTCAAATTATAAACAAGGAAAATAGATAGATCAAAATAAACTAATAAAACAAAAGGGTACGAATAAAATACAGTACATGCAACATCTGTGGAAACTGAATGGATACTATAGCAAAGATTTCACTTTTTTCCCCATTAGTATATGTTTGACCTGAAGAATGAAAGCTGTATCATATACTTGGATATTTATATGAGCAATATCATGCTCAAGATTGCTTAATCAATAAAATCAAACACTAATTTCACATATATGTGACCCTGGATCACGAGCCGCACGGGTATATCTGTGGCAATAGCAACTATACATTGTATGGGTCAAAATATAGATTTTTCTTTTATGCCAAAAATCATGAGGATATTAAGATCATGTTCCATGAAGATATTTAGTAAATGTCCTACCGTAAATATATAAAACATGTATTTTTGTGAGTGAATGCAGCACAATCATAAATGCACAACTTTAAAGGAGATTTTCTCAATGTTTACATTTTTTTGCTCCTCAGATTCCAGATTTTCAATAGTTGTGCCTCGACCAAATATTGTCCTATCATAACAAGAAACCACACATCAATGGAGAGATTATTTATTCAGCTGTATGTTTTGTGGTCCAGGGTCACATATTGACTTTCAATAATTCAAGCACCTTTTATAAATATGGCTGTTTTCATGGGGTTTCAAGCACCTTGTACAATGGGAGATTTATACGCAATTTAAAAGGCCAGTCAATGATTGACAGACAGTATAAGTCGTTGTTTTTCCCAAACTGGTTTAATAATAATTTTATTTTGGTTTCTCAATTAATCAATAATGATGGATACTTGTATTCATATTCAGAGTTTTTGAACAAGTACAATATACCCGTCACTCCTCGAGAGTTTGCTATTGTAATGGATGCCATCCCTTATGGAGCAATAACTCTTCTCAGAGACTCGGCGAGATCCCATATTTCTTTGTCAGTAGCTCATCCTTTTGATACAATGATTGGAAATATTTGTTTTTTATCTAACTCTTCTAGTCGGAACAGAAGAATTAGACAGCTATTTCAAAATGAGATTGTGTCGTACTGGAATGGCCAGTTTGTCAATATTGCAGGGAAGAAAGTGTGGACTTTGTCTTCTAAATATTTAATAACCAATAACGTCAAGGATGTCTTACAAATCACTTCATCTTTTTTATCCTGTGAAGCTTTACTTAAAAAAGATGTTTCCTGATATTGACACTTTATGTTGTTTTTGTGGTGCTGAACACGAATCTATGTCTCATCTCTTCTGGGAATGGACAAGTCTGTTCTGGAAGGATTTCTGCATCTTTGTTCACACATTTTCATCACAGAGTTTTTCTTTGTTATACAAAGATGTTCTATTTGGTCAGCACAACTTTGATAAAGATGAAAAGGAAAAATATTTTTTGATAAACCTTTTTTCTTTTCTTTTTTTTACACAAATGTAAATTTCAGGGTGCTAAGCCCTATTTCTTTATTTTTTTGTAAGGAACTTAAATCCTATCTGGATACTCTCAGTACATCCAGCAACTCCAAAGCCCTTAAAACTGTCTCACGGAGTCATTTGCACGATATTCTCCTGACTTTATAACCTGTAATTGCTCTCAATTACATTCACCCCTGGTATTAATTTTGTATGTTCTTAGCAATGCAATAAAAAAAAAAAATTTTAAAGACAGCACAGCACAACTATAAATAAAGGCTTTTTTAGATGACATGCAGTCAAAAGTCGATCACAAATGCTTTTATGTCCCCAACAGTGTCACAATCAAACCTACGCCCTTGCAGAAGATTATTATTATGACCCTCAAAGACACAGTGAAGATGTTTGAACTAACCTTCGAGATCTACGCCATGCTTGTGCGCCAGGTAAAGAACATTATCGCCAACTTTCGCCTTGACTGGAATCCTCTGTCCAGACCGATCGATGTACACAACATTAACACTAGAGTAAAGGATCAAATGAAAACAGTCAGTAATAATATTAGTCAGTCCAGCAACACAAGTGTATCGACACAGCAGGGTGTGTAAACTCACACATGCTCGTGTATGTCCTCCTCAGCTGAGCTGCTGTCTTCACTCTGACACACACCTGACGCACACAAACAAACACACAGTTACGCAAACTACGAATACGCCATCAGCGGCTGAAGTGTGCATGTGTGAAGGACGCACCGATGCTGGTCTGCAGGCGCCTGTTGGGAGCGGAGAACCCGTCGACAGCTCGTCCAACAACGGCTCCCGTACACATCTTTAACCGGTGGAGCGGGCAGATGCTGCAGTCCGGAGAAACTCGGACGAACCGCTGAGTGAAACTCACGCCCGCCCGGACCGCTGCGGACGCCGCCATGACACTGTTGTGATCACGTGACCGGTGCTGGCCAATAGCAGACGAGACGTGATGAAGTCACGATGTTATGTGGATGTTAGGAAACACAAATGTGCACTTTCTGCTCTATGAGTATTGAAACAGTTACCCATTTGTTTTGGGACTGCCCTTTTGTCCAAAGTTTCTGGTTTGACATTTGTAATTTTATTGCAGAGAAAATTGAGAAAGATTTCAAGTTGTTTTGGAAGGATGTTCTTTTTGGCCTTTATGACCTCAACAGAACTAAGACTAGGCCTAATGAAACTTTCATTATTAATCTCATTATTCTCTAGGCAAAAGTTTACATTCATATATGTAAGTTTACGCATTCCAAAACATATTTTATCGCTTTTAACATTGAGGTCAAGCAATATGTTAACACGATTAAGTTTTCTCTTAATCAAAAGGCAACAAAAACTGAATGTGTGTAAACAATTTGATATTTTTTTGTAAATCCGTACTTCCCCTGGCAAATGTGATGATATGAGTCTTTTGTTTATGTTTTGTTTATGTTAAAACACCTGCAATTTTGGAAACTGCACAATATGTTATTGTTATAATGGGGATGAACGTTCCTGTAAACTGTGCAATTGTTGAATAATAATAAAAATAAAAAACACAAATAAACATAAAGATTTATTGTACATTGACAATGAAATCATTAAAAACTTGTAATTTTATCAAGATTTATCAGTTTGCATAAAGATAACAGAAACAACCGATCATCATTTTATTTTTATTTTGGGTTTTCTAAAGAATTATTTAGTATTTTATTTTCCCTCTATTTCTCTTGCTGTTCATATTAGCTGCAGAACTGCATATTTCGACTGATCATTTATTATTGTTGCGTTTATTATTTCGTATACTACATAGAATTACATTTGGCAAATCTTTCAATATTTTTGAAAGAGTATTAAGAAGTAAATAGAACTGGGTTTCTTTGGCTTATGAGTCTCTTAACTAATTTCGAAATATTTACTTTTATAAGATAATATTTTTCTCACTCTCTTCTTTTCTGTGTCTCCTGTGTGCTTATCTAGTTTTTACTTAAAAAAAAAAGATGTTTATTCCTCATTTAGGCCTATAAATCACTTTAGATAAAAGTGTCTAGGCTACTAAATTAATAAATCGGAATGTAATAAATAATATTAAATCGACATTAAATACAATTGAAGATATTTGCAATTGTAAAAAATGCATTTTTGCTTAACTCGTTGATTTTTACTATGAAATTCTATATGATAATTTTCTTTGTTCATAGTTAAAAAATGTTTTAAATAATTACAATGAAACGGAAGTACAAATGTGCTTGGTGGATCTCATGTGAGTGACAGGTTGCCCCGGCCTCGTCATCAGAGAAGAGAAGTCGCTGTTATTCTGATTAAATTAATAAAATAATGTTGTGAACGGATAAATAATTTATATTAAACACTGCAAATATTTGAATAGTCAAATTTGATTTCTTACTAGTCTAGTGTTATTTGCAGCATCATCCGCCAGAGAGTGACCAACACCAAACAGCCAAACGTGTGAATGAAAGAGTGAAACAGATTTTCATATTTATATCAATATATCCTAACCAATTGAATAGCTTTAAATAATGTTTATTCGCCTGAAGAGCGACTTACACGGTATACCATAAGCTTTTCTTAAGCACCGTTTTAGAGGATATCACTAAAATATTGAGAATAGGCCTAGTATGATTATTTTTATAACTATTTTATAACTTTTATTATAACTATTTTTATTTTTTATTATTTTATTATTCTCACTCGTTTCAGTGAATGACCTAATTAGACGACCTATTGAATACTCTGCATGTCTTACAGATAGTTTTTTATTTTTTAATTATACAGTAACTGCCAAATTTCATCACGCCAAATTGATACATTTGAGGAGCAAGTATTTATAATTTGTAACAAAACTTTGTAATGTATTTGTGCCCATCTCTCATTACAAACCATTTCATTTTCAGACCAACTGCACCTGCTCAAATGATGCTCAAGCTTTTCTTAAAAATTACATCACTTCTTTGACCCACACTTTAACTTATTTTTTAACCAGTTTATCTCAAACTCATTTTGTAGTTCATTATATTAACATATGAACATGTTCCAAAATATGAAAACCACGCTCTCAGAAAAAAAGCTACAAAAGCTGTTAAAAAGTACTAATATATACCTTTAAGAGGTAAATAAGGTATAAATGTGTGACTTTCTGCCCCAGTGACCGATTTTGTACCTTTTTTTTCCTGAGAGGACATAAACAATATATTGTTTCATATTTTACTTTTTTGATTGAAAAACAAATGCTAAGACATTTATAAATGAGTCATCGTAGCTTAAGTGTCCAAATACTTTTAGAGACCGTATATTAACATTATCTAAATATTTACATTTCACCTGAATCAAAACAAAATAATGCCTCACTGTGGCAAGAACAGGCAGTGAATCGATAAGAACATTTATTTTCTCCAAACAAAAAGGACCAAAAATAATATACAGGGCAGATATAACAAAAGACATATTTAAACAAAGTCCATTAAAAAAGATGGAAGTTAACTGAAACTAACAAAATTAATCAGGCCTAAAAATAAATATATCTCCCCTATTAGCAAAGTAACAACAAAACAAAAACACTAAGGTCAGCAGCTCAAATGTTACTGTACCTGAACCACTCTTGTCAACACTGCTATAAATACCCAGTTAGCCTCTACCAAACCAATAATAGAGGTAAATATCAAATTATTACTTTCCCAAATAAACCACAACCAATAATACTATTTACAACACAATATGCACTTTCTCCTAACTAACATAATGCAATCAACTACTTAAAGCACAGTATAACAAACTACAAACAAAACGAAAAGATAAACTGAACGACATAATTTAAAGGATCCCCTCTGAGTCAGATCATGATGGTACAGTTCAATTTCCTCTGGAACAGTATAAATTGGGAAACTGAAGCACCTCCTATCCCTTTGTCTGTGGCCTTCATGGACCAGGGTCATATAGGACTCAGGTAAAGTTAAACAGCAAAGAGAGATATAAGAAGTGTGCACCCTTCTGTACATTCAAGATTTTAATAAACTGTTAACTCATTAACTTGTCCTGTGTTTTCTGTTCCCTGTGTCCTGGAATTTAAATAAAGTAGCCTAACAACCCTTTTACCCAAACTCATTACTTCAGACTTATGTGCCATCCAGAAACTTGCGCTCTGCAAGTGAACAAAGTTTCTTTCTCTGACCTTTACCATGACTGTTCCCTGCTGGTGGAATGATCTGGGGTGCGTTTCCCGAAAGCATCGGTAGCCAACTATGGTCGCAAGTTCCGTCGTTATCAGCAGTTCAACGATTTGGTGTTTCCCGAAACCATCGTTCCAATGAATGTTCGCAAACAGCATCGCAAACTTGTGTGGTTGGAGCGACAGCTCTCGAGCTGTGGTTAGAAGCAGAGTTTCTAGTTTACATGAGATGTAGACTGAATAAATCCTTATCTTTAGCAAAAATAAGCAAGCTGACATTCAGCACAACCCGTGTTATTTATTTAGAATACATACAAATGTAATTTACGTCTTTTAGTTTGTCAAGAGATTTAAAGCACCGTTTGTGAAGACTGTGCATGTGCGAACGTGCTCAACTATGTAAGAACGAACCAAATATTGAGTCTGGTAATAAAGCAAAATAACTGAGAAAAATTAGAAATGGTCTTCAGATGCCATGTCTGTAACATATGACAAAATCTAGCGTTAATTCGATCTCAAACAGATTAAATAAAATAAGTTATTAGTCCACCACGTGAGAGACGTCATAAACCAACGTGGTTGAACGATACTTTGCGACATACGGTTTCGGGAAACAGTCGTGACTAGCTAGTTGATTTCTCCAATGATGCATCGTACTACGGTAGTTAAGCAGTGAGCTATATAGTTGTACGGGAAACGCACCCCAGCCTAACTCAACCAGGGGTGCGTTTCCTGTACAAAGACGTAACTCGCTGCTAACTAAAGTGCGATGCATCGTTAGAGAAATAAACTAGCTAGTCATGACTGTTTCCCGAAACCATATTGTCGCAAATTGGTCGTTCAACCACGTTGGGTAATGATGTCACGCAGGTGTTGGAGTCATAACTACTGTTAATGAAACTGTTAAAGGTCGAAAATAACGCTAGATGTTTTGATATAAATTATAGATATCTGAGAAATATATCTTATTTCCATATTCAATCATAGGCTCGTTCTTACTTAGCACTAGCGCACATTCGCACATGCGTAGTCTTCAAAAACAGTGCTTTAAATCTCTTGACAAACTAAAAGACATAAATGAAATTTGTATGTTTTTTTAAATAAAAGACACAGGTTGTACTGAATGTCAGCTTGCTTATTTTGCTCAAGATCAGTATTTGTTAAGTCCACATGTCATGCAAACAAGAAACTCTTCTTCTAACCACCGAGATCTGTCGCTCTCACACTCACAACTCTGCAATGCTGTTTGCAAATGTTCGTTGGAACGATGGTTTCGAGTGGTTTCGGGAAACACCGACTCGCTGAACTGCTGATAACGACAGAACTTGAGGCCATAGTTGGCTAACGATGCTTTCGGGAAACACACTCCTGCGCTGCTGAGTCTGTAGCCACTTTCAAGAAACGGCTGAAGATGCATATTTTTTGGCAGCACTTGATCCAGTAATACTGACACTTTCTCTTCTATTCTATTTTTTTTTATTAAAAAAATAATAATAATAATTACATGCACTGCGTTAGATTAAACTGGGAAGGGTCATAGCACTTGCATATTGTCGTCCTACTATTAATTTAACTGCTTATATTCTCATTTGTATGTCGCTTTGGATAAAAGCGTCTGCTAAATGAATAAAAGTAATGTGATTGTAAATAATAAAGGGATTTAATTAAATTAAGCATATTGAGTTAAACTTAAAAATAACCAACCTAAACCATGGTAGAGGCCAAAATATGTGAGTTGGGCTACGCACCCGTCACACTCACCAACTATAAACAGCTGGATGTTAAATAAAAATTTCTATCTACACTAAGATGTGCACAAATTAGCATCAGAGTGCTTGAATGAATGTGCTCTTGACTTTCTGGTTAAACACAAAAGCAGATGATATTCTGTACAACTGGCTAATGGATCATTTAATGATTGTCAACACAAGCTCTTCTCAGGTCCCTGTAAAGCTCTTTCATAAAACTAACAGCGGCGAAAACAAAAAGATAAAAAGCATTTCAGCAGATTTCTTTTTCCTGTTCCTCAGAAACATTTAAACATATTAAGAGTAAATAATCATGACTGCATGACAAACAGCGAGAGGGAAAAAGTGAATATAAAATCATTGTGTTGGATGTGTGTGAGTCTCAGAGAAACACTCCTACTCTGTTAGAGGAGGATGAAGGGGAAGATATGATGGTTCTCTAATTATTGTGACTGCAAGTGAATCTGTAATCAGAACAGTTCAGACTCCAGGATATTTTGCTTCAGCCTCACAGTAACCGCATCCAGTCAGACTCTCTCTACACAGAACCTGACGACACACATCGGATCTCTCTGGATGATCAGGATATTGCTGATCCTCAAACACGCGTCATATTTCTGTTCTCCTCAGACAGAATGAGACGAGGGTCTGCTGTGTTTGGATCCAGTGTGAAATGATCTGAGAACAAAAAGATAGAACAAAACATTAACCGTGTGTTAACGGGTGTTAGCTTGTCAAAATGATCCCTTGATGGTGAAGACAATGAAGCTTAAGAAGAAGATCCAGAGTCAAAACATGGAAGCACTTCAATTGCATGGGAGTATTTTGAATTACATTTCACTCCACTGTACACTTGTAGTTGATAAGACTGAAATACAAATACAGGACAAAATGAATCTTACTGCTAAGTGTCCAGTTTTTTCAGTGTGCAGTTTGGATCATTCCGTAGATCAGAGAGCATCTTGACTCCTGATTTTCCCAGGTGATTGTCACTCAGATCCAGCTCTCTCAGGTGTGAGGTGTTTGAACGCAGAGCTGAAGCCAGATAACCACAGCCTTCATCTGTCACCTTACAGTCCGATAAACTGCAAACACACACAGAAACATTGACTATATCTGAGACATTAGAACTCTCAACAAAATCTTGTTAAATCTTTTAAATAATTTTACATCCATTTAATATAAACTGATAAGAGTTGAATATCTCTCATGTCATAAACTATAAGTTCTGCTGAAAGGAGAATATGGTTCTGATCAGTTGATCTATACAACCATCTACCAGATACAAATAGATTTGTGTATCCTAAAGGAAACAGCCGTGTTCAAGTAAGTTTGGGTTTTAGGTTCTGAGGAAACTAAATGCTGTTGACACTTAACACATTGTTTTCTGCACAACATAATTTTTCTTTCCTCTTAGATAGAGTGGGAGATAGAGTAAATCTATCTGTCAATCTACTAAAGATTAAATGTTTTGTCATAATTTATAATGCTTAATTATACTGAATGAATGAATCTCAAACCTCAGTATCTCCAACTGACAGTTTGGGTTCTTCAGTCCATCAGAGAGCAGCTTCACTCCGGAATCCTGCAGGTCATTGCCACTCATGTTCAGTTCTATCAGACAGGAGTTTGATGATTGTAGAACTGATGCCACAATTTCACAGCACTGATCAGTGAGTGTACACCATGACAATCTGAACAGAATAATACAAAACTGAACAATTACACATCCATTAACAGTAATGTAAAGTAACGAAGTACAAATACTTTGTTTCTGTATTTAACCATACTCCAAATGCTCCAAAAGTGTGACAAAACAGCGATTAAATTGTGCAGCTGCAACACAAGAGAAGAGAGAGAGACAGGCTTCCAGCGCAGCGATGATGAACCTGCTTGCGCCGGCCACTTTAACCAGTGATAAATACAACGAGAACAGTTCGACCCATTTGACTTCAACACTGCTATGATACGGGAACCGTAAAGGCAGTTTCTAACAGTTTTTTCTATAGAAATCCTTGGCTGCGTAACACGAGACCTAACAAGACCTGGTATGTGATCCAAGATGGAGGCTTCCGGCTGCCTGCGAACAAGAATCAAACACTCTCACACTCTGTCACACACAGCTTACGTTGACTGTGTTTACATGAATGCACCAAGGCAGGCATTTTGACATTTTGACGGTCTTTTACCATTTAGGTGCGCAACCAAAGACAAAGGCTACTACACTTGGTAATTTTCTATATATGTAATGTTGCAAAGATATGTCATAATGTAACATAATAATTTAATTGAATAAAACAGTTGGCAGTTTAATTTGTTTATCTAAAAAACATACAACAAGATTTGACAAGCCATCTCTCATGCACTGACATAATGGTGAGAAAACATCTCTTTTGCAATACATGCTTAATTGACTTCATCATCATCATCTTGCTTACAGTGATATTGGAGGACCAAACATTTTGTATGCACCTTATTAATAAAAAAATATATATGTACAGGCAAATATATGAACCCAGAATATGAACGCAACATGCACCGTTTCATGTACATTTTCTCACAGGAAACCATTATAAAGAAAAATAACTATCATGCAATTTACCGCAATGTATACAAATTCTGGGTTCATCTGCTAGCCTGAATGTAATATGCATCATCAATATGGTGTATACTGAATTTGATATATTTAAATCAATGAATTTGATATATAAATTTCAAACCTCAGTATCTTCAGCTGACAGTTTGGGTTCTTCAGTCCATCAGAGAGCAGCTTCACCCCTGAGTCACGCAGGTCATTCCCACTCATGTCCAGCTCTATCAGATAGTTTTGTGTCTGCAGGGCCAAAGCCACCGTTTCACAGCATAAGAGTCCACCTGAGGAGAGTCTGTAAAAACAGGATATTTTTCCAAGAAACACTGTGTGTTTATCTCGTAGGAACAGTGTTTGTACTGACAGTTAAAGGTTATGTCTTGTTCTCTGTGAACATTCAAGCTTTCTAGAAAAAATATAATTTTCATGTATGCTGGAACTAATGTGACAGTTAAGTGAAAATAACTTTCAAATGTATGTCTATAAAGTCAGTGTTTAGTAAATCAATTTTAGTAAATACAGATTTTACTCTCCAAAATGAGTTTTAAAAAAAGAAAAAAAAGAAAAACATACTTCACACTGCATCTCAGCTCAAATTTTTCAGAGTTACAAAACTTTGATTAAACAGCTGTCAACAAGTTACTTACATGGCTTTTCTGCAGCATCTCACAGCTGGCAGAATATTAATTTGGCTTCCCAGTCTATGATTGTACATATTCAGGTCAAACTCATCCAGGACCTCCCCTGACATCAGGAGTACGTAAGCCATCAATGAATACATGGAAGATGAGACCTGTATTTCTGACGATGATTTAATGTATCTTTGTATTTTTGTATATAATGTATTGTCATTGAGCTCAAGTAAGCAGTGTAACAGGTTGGCTGAAGTTTCAGGTGAACGTTCCTCTTGGTCTTGTAATAGTTCTGTAATGTGCTTAGTTATTTCTGTGACGCTGTCTTTGCTGTCTTCAGTGTGTGTGAACAGGCCTCTGAGCAGTTTCTGATTGGACTCCAGTGAAATGCCCATCAGAAACCGTAAAAATAGGTCTAAATGTCCTTTCTGACTTTTCATTGCTTTCTCAAGAGCCTTCTTTAGTAAAACATGTAAAGCAGTATTTTTGTCTGGCTTTGCAAAGAGAGACACACACTTAATCTTGTAGTTTTTGTGCATTGGATATTCAGGCTGGACCTCGTTTAGTGTTCCTTTAAAGAAAAACTCTAGCTCGTCCATGTTCTTGTTCAGGTAGCAGAAGAACACATGCACTGCAGCGAGAAACTCTTGAACACTCAGATGCACGAAGCAGAATACCTTCATCTCATAAAGTCCAGCTTCTTGCTGAAAGATCTCAGTGAGCATTCCTGTGGACTCAAAGTCTTCACTCACATCAATACCACATGCTCTCAGATCTTCCTCATAGAACACTATGTTTTCCTTCTTCAGCTGTTCAAACGCTAGCTTTGCTAATTTCAAAATCATTGTTTTATTGGACTCTAAGAGCTTGGTGCGTTCTCTTTCTGTTTTTCTGTCATGCTTCTGGCTCTTCATGTTCATCTGTATCAGCAGGAAGTGGATGTACATTTCAGTGAGTGTCGTGTTGATGTTTTCTGCATCGTTCCCAATAAGGACGTCCTGAAGAACAGTGGCTGTGATCCAACAGAACACGGGAATGTAACACATGATGTAAAGACTACGAGATTTCTTAATGTGTGAGATCATTCTGGAGGCCTGAGTCTCATCTTTGATTCTCTTTCTGAAATACTCCTCCTTCTGCTGATCAGTGAACCCTCGCACCTCTGTGAACAACCCTACATACTCAGGAGGGATCTGATTGGCTGCTGCTGGTCGTGATGTCACCCAGACGTGAGCTGATGGAAGCAGAGTCCCGTTCACCAGACTTGTAAACAGTTCATCAACAGATGATCGCTCCTCAACAAAGCTTTCAATTTCACTGACAAAATCCAAAGGCAGTCGACTCTCATCCAGTCCATCAAAGATAAACGCAAGCTTACGACTATATATCTCACACATCTTTTCTTTTTCCAGGTCCTTCAGTTCAGGATTAAATTTCTGTAGAAACTCCTGCAGACTGAACTTTCTGTCTTTAATGCAGTTAATCTTTCGGAATGGAAGCAGGAAAACACAGTCTATATCTTGATTGGCTATTTCTTCTGCCCAGTCCAGAATGACCTTGTGCACTGAGACCGTTTTTCCAATGCCAGCGATGCCTTTGGTCAGAACAATCTTTTTCTTATTTTTGTTCCGACTAAATACATCATTGCATTTGATTGGCCTATTCTGTGATTTACGGGGTTTAATATTTTCATCAATCTGCAGAATCTCATGTTCTTGATTAACTTCTTTAAGATCCCCCTCTGTAATGAAGAGTTCTGTGAAAACATCCCTGAGATCTGCTTCATTTTCCTTTTTACACTCAAAAATGTGCTCTACTTTCTCCTTCATGTTCATTTTGTGAGTTTTGAAGAATTCCTGCAGCCAGAAATCATCTATTATGAAAAATATAAATAAACATGTAAAGGTGTGAACAAAACAACACTAGAAGATTAAACACAAAGGTTTTTCACATTAGCATGATTATCATTATAATCGACTGGAGCAAACATGTGGTATTTAAATTCATATTACTGAAAGCAGTTCTGGTCTGTACTGAGATCAATATACATCAAACATGCTAAAATCATTTCTGATTCCACTGTAAGGGCGTGTTTGGTTAATTCACCTTGTTTTCTTGGATGTTTCTCAGCTGGCTTGAATGATGTTTGCACTGTGAAGAGAGAGAAAAGAATGTGACTTAATGTTTATCAAAGTATCCTGAAAAAGGCTCTGCATCGTGTTTCAACGCTTCATTAAGCAGCACAACTATTCAATTATTAACTAAATCAGCATATCGGAATGATTTCTGAAGGATCATGTGACACTGAAGACTGAGTAAATAATGCTAAAAATTCAGCTGTGAAACTTTTCCTATGATGGAATTTTTTATTTTTAAACGATATTCAAATAGAAAAAAGCTATTTTAACTTGTAATATTTCACAATATTTTAACTATTTTTGATCAAATAAATCCAGCCTTGGTGAACATAAGAATGTTCACAAAGGCTCTTTTAAAAATTCAATCACTTCTTTTAAAAAATCTGAATGTGCATTTCTATGAATAGAAACGCTATGAATAGAAACGCTGCCTCTCGTTTTCTATTCTTCCCTTTATTACCTTCAGTGTAGTTATTCTGTAACTCTTCAGCCAGCTGGTTCTGGTTCATCTTCCTCAGGATGTTCAGTGTGATCTTCACAGCTTCTTCTTCTCTAAAACGCTCCATCATTATATTCACTATATCAGTGACACCAGCATCCTCCAGTTTACCAGCTCCAATGGGTCCATCTTGTCTTAAGAGACTCTTAAATCTCTTCATATCGTCTTTTTTCAGGTCTTCTAGTGTATGATAAAGCAGCTCTAAAACAGATGCCATCGTCCTTCATGGACTGTTGGGAAAATACAAAAAATCTTCAAATAGTTGCCCATTTTTCTAGCAGAGATCTATACATGTAAATAAATGTGTGTAATGAAATGACACTGTGATCAGATCAATTATTATGAAACATTTTATATATTTTTTAAGGTGTAAGACTAATTCTTCAGGTTGTTATTCAGTTTATGATTCTGTGCTCATTAGTTGATCATTTTACCCACCCACACACACACACACACACACACACACACACACACACACACACACACACACACACACACACACACACACAATTATCTTTGATTACCCTAACTGCTAAAAATTGAATAAATTGACATTATCAAAATGAATCCTTATAATTAATTAAAGGTTTTAATATTAAATCAGTCTGTACATTCATGAGTAGAGAATAGGAGGTAAAGTAAGTTTAGTTGAGAAACAGAGATTTTTTAACAGCTTTACACCGTGTCCTAACCAGACGCGATGCGATAAGATTCCAGCGACAAATAACTTGTCCACACTAGACACGACGCGACTGCGAGATGCGTCAAAATCAATCAAAACCCACAGCCAATCAGAACAGTGTGTGGGCGGAGTCTTGCGGCAAGTGCATAGCACCAGAGAGTAATCTTGACGGCAAGGGAAAAAAAGCAAGAAAATGGATAGGCTATGTAGTTTCATAATCAAATTCACAAATAGTACACCATTTAAACATTATTAAAAATACATAGGCTACTGAGTTACTGAAACAATCTTTGTCAAAGAAAACACGTTTGTTCACAGTTTGAACGTTCTTGTTTCCATTTGTTTAATTTCAACATCTGAGGTGAATTTTCCATTGTTGCTTTTACAGCTCAAAGCTGGAGCACTAAATGATATTCAAAGTCACATTGCAGGCTTTTAACATGAAATAAAGCTCATAAACAGTGCCTGAGGTTATCATTGCCACACTTTGTGTTTGTTGTTCCAGCGCGATGTCGCAGAAACTGTAGAAATACAGTGTGCCAATTGTTCAGCTCACAAAACATCTTTTATAAAACCATTTTGAAAGTTATACGTTTTGAAAATTATGTGATTTAGAACTTTATTCAGTGGATGCCAGTGTATAAAGACTGTAATAAAGGTCTATTAGTTTTGCTGCATTAATCTTCTGTGATTACTGGAAAAATAACACTTAAAAATTGGTCAGTAACTTAATTTACTAACTTACCTTGAATAATGACAATATTTGTAGATGTTTCTTTGTCCTCTTCTGAAATGGCGACTTGCTCAACACTGATCTTTTCTTCACTTCCGTGTTCTCATGAAGAACAGGAGTTTTTTCTCTTTTTTCAGGAGCCAAACGACATGAGATGGAACTATGAGAGAAAAACATCCATTCAAGCAAACAAACACATATTTGTTTGTGTATCTTAGCAGAGTCTTTCCTTTGATTTCTATTATTTTTATACTGAGCTAATATTTTCTACCCATTACCCCTTCTAACGGCTATGCTCAGTTTTGGTTTCTTTTTCACTGTGTTCTCTTCATGTTTTGTCTGCCTTAAAGGAACACTCCCACCGTTTTTTTGAAATAGGGGTTATTCACCGTCTCCCCTACATTTAGATAGGTAGGCAAAAGCATTTTTGTCTCAGTGCATGCATTGTCTTAGTTTGGCAGCGCCACCGCTAGTTTAGCTTAGCAGAATGAATGCACAGTTTGAATCTGGCTAAAGCACAGTTTGAATCTGGCAGTGATGTAATGTCACTGTTCATTATAAATCCCATGTGTGGGACCATACTCTCAGGGGCACAGAAATAAAAATCCCATAATGGGACC
Organism: Phoxinus dragarum; assembly: GCA_033366665.1. Classification (NCBI taxonomy): domain Eukaryota; kingdom Metazoa; phylum Chordata; class Actinopteri; order Cypriniformes; family Leuciscidae; genus Phoxinus; species Phoxinus dragarum. Next base: position 25,848 of record JARPMJ010008158.1, read on the forward strand.
ATACCGCTCAGGTGTTGCGTGATATCTCTGCACCCAAGTAGCAGTGCTTCGCCTGTGCTTCACACCATAGTCCCAAGTCAATATCTGCCTAGGAAGTCGCCTAGTCTTAATCTGCATTGCTATTTGTACTCGTTGTGAATACACAGGCCACAAGAAGTAAATTATTATATATTTTTTATTATCACTTTTACACACAACATGCTATCCAGCAACAAAGGATTCCATTTATTATGCTATGCTAAGCTAAGTTAGCAGCGGCGCTGCCAAACTAAGACAATGCATGCACTGAGACAAAAAGGCATAGATGACATGGTGTTCTCAATGCGTAGCAGAAAATCATCCAAACATTAGCTCTCTTTGGGTGGTGTTCCCGTTTATTATAAAGGTAAAAAAAGAATTTACATAATACGGTACTTCACCCAGTGCTAAGTAAAATGCTGTCGTGCTGTTGGTAAATTGGGTGCTCACAGCTACGGTAAGAACCGTGTGTTCCTCGCCATCCACACCTTTTCCAAACTGATTGCCACACCTGTAAATATACCTAACTTCCAGTGACGTGTCACACCCAGTGCAATACTTCCACCAAGTGGCTAGAATAGGTAATAGCAATATTAACATATCCAGAAAAGGTGATTGTATAAATGGCTCCTATAGACCTATAAATCACTTTTGATAAAAGCGTCTGCTAAATTATTGAATCTAAATGTAATAAAAAAAGACTAAATTGACATTAAATACATTTGAACATATTTGCAAATGTAATGCATTTTTGATTAACACATTGATGTATTTATTTAATTTCTACTATGAATTACTACTATTTTCTATGTTTTCTTTGATCATAATACTTAATTGTCAAAAAAAAGTTAGATTATGACAGAAGTTGCACTCATTTTGTCCGTGAGGACTTGATTGGATGGTTGTGGTTTGCTATTGGTGGATCTCATGTGAGTGACAGGTTGCCCCGCCATCATCATCAGAGAAGAGATGCTGCAAAATGTTATTCTGATTCAAGATTATTTAAACAATAATGGTGTGCACCCTTTATAATAGTTTACAAGAGTTATTCTAGTGTTGTTACAGCATCATCCACCAGCGGGCGCCAAACACCAAACGTGTGAATGAAAGTGCGTGAAACAGATTTTCATCACTATTAATGCTTTATTAACTGACAAAATACAACTGAAAAAAATCAAATACAAACAATCACACGATGAGGATTAATCTTTCTGCTCCAACATACTTGAGTTGGTATAGTGTGCAGTTTGGATCCTTCAGTATATCAGAGAGCATCTTGAGTCCTGAGTCTCCCAGGTGATTGTATCTCAGATCCAGGCTCTCTCGGGGTGTGAGAAGTTTGAACGCAGAGCTGAAGCCAGATAACCACAGCCTTCATCTGTCACCTTACAGCCCCGATAAACTACAAACACACACAGAACCAATGACGATATCCGAGACATTAGAACCCACAACAAAATCTTGTTAAATCTTTTGAATAATTACACATCCATTTACTATACTGATGAGAGTTTAATATTTTTTATTTCATTAACTATAAGTTCTGCTGAAAGGAGAATATGGTTCTGATCACCAGTTGAACTATACCAGCCATCTACCAGATACAGAGGATCATAAGCAAATATATTCTGTATCTCCTAAAAGAAATAGCCGTGTTCTATTAAGTTTAGGTTTTATGTTCTGAGTAGATGAAGTGCTGTTGAAACTCACACATTCTACACAACAATATCCCTTCTTTTTCTTTAGAGAGAGTGACTCTTATACATACATATACAAAATTCAAAGCATTAAAGATCTACTAAACATTAAATATATTGTTATAATTCATAATGCTTCAATATACTGAATGAATGAATCTCAAACCTGCAGTATCTCCAGCTGACAATTTTGCTGAACGCTTATTTTTCAGCGGGAATGCAAATTAGAATAGCACTTTTACCATGAACACAAAAGCCCACACCAGACAAATGGCTTTTAATTGGTTTATTTTAGTTAGCAAACATGTCACTATAATTGTTAAGTTCTTTCCATCGTTCAATTTTCTGCAAAAATAACAATCGACATGCTTGTTTGCTTTGCGGGCCCCTTTAAATAAAGTTTTAAAAAAAGACGCAAGCATTCGATTGTCATGGTTCTGGGCTCTTTCTGTTCCTCTACCTCCCTCTACTGGTTTTTTTGTTACACTCACATTAGTTCCCCCGCATCAGCTGAACCTTATTATCTCCTCTCATCTACTTTGATTAGGGCTCACCTGCTCTCTATATCGTTAATCATCTTTGCTACATCTAGGTCCCCCTTTTCTTCCTGCTCTTCGTCAGATTCTTGATGTTTATACCCCGAGTATACACGTACCTCTCGTGTCCTTGTACTGTCGTGTCAAGTTATGTGTGTTCTTTCCACTTCTGATCATGTCCTACGTTGGTTGCCTGTTATTCGTTTGCTCTGCACTGTGTACAGCTTCGCTGACGAGATCGGGTTCGGCTGCACCATCTCCACTCTGAGGGCACTGACGAGGGACGGTGGGCTGTGAACGCCAATACCTACGCACCTCCCGCTTGTTTGCAAGGAGACCTGAAGAGCAGACTATATGTTCGCAAGAGACTGTTTAAGTTATATTCTCATTGTGCCTGCCAGAGCGGCTGCCTTTCTGTTCATATCTTACCTGATTAAAGTGACATTTCATTTAATCTCGCAATTGGGTCCTCATCTCCTTCTCCACCCCTTCACAGAAGAATCTGACCAAGAATGGACCCAGCGGATGTACTTCCGATTCGCTCTGCCGTCGAGATACAGGGAGCTATGCTCGGGAAGCACGACACGGAGCTTGCCGCTGCTCGTCACGCGGTTGAGTCCCTGGCCGTCCAGCTCTCGGATCTTTCGACTCAGGTACACCACCTCCAGAGAGCTTCTCCAGCTACCGCCAGAGAGACGGAGCTTCCGGAACCTCGAGTCAATAATCCTCCCTGCTATACTGGAGAACCGACTCAGTGTCGGGCGTTCCTTACACAGTGCGAGCTGGTATTTTCACTGCAACCAGTCACTTACGCCCGAGAGCGCGCTCAAGTCGCCTTCGTCATCTCGCTCCTTACTGGGCGCGCGCTCGTGAATGGGGAACAGCCGCATGGGCGGCTGAAGCTGAGTATACTTCCCGGTTCAACTCCTTTAAAGAAGAGATGATACGAGTGTTCGATCGTTCAGCTCACGGCGAAGAGGCATCTCGGATTCTCTCAACTCTGCGTCAAGGGAGACGCTCAGTCACAGACTACTCGGTGGAGTTCCGCACCCTGGTCAACCACATGTGGCTGGAACGAACCGGCGCTCGTTGCGCGCTTCCTGGAGGGACTGTCTGCGAACGTCAAGGACGAGGTAATCGCCCGTGAGCTGCCTACTCGTCTTGATCCTCTAATTGAGCTGGCTATCCGGATCGAGAAGAGGTTCGATCTTCGTCATCGGTCGAGGGTCGCTGATTCGTCACAACCTGTCCGCTGCGCCTGCCTTTTCTCTCTCCTCTGCCGGGTTCGAACCGGAGCCCATGCAGTTGGGTGGACTGCGGATCACCTCCAAGGAGAGAGAACGTTGCGTTATTAATCGCCTCTGCATGTACTGTGGCGCTGCCAACCACTTCGTGTCAGCTTGTCCAGTAAAAGGCCAGCGCTCGCCAGTAGTGGAGGGGATTACTGGTGAGCGCTACTTCCATCTCTCCGTCCAAGTCATGCACCTTGATCCCAGTGGTCTTGAAGTGGTCCAGCTCTTCAGTTTCGTGTAATGCCTTGATCGACTCAGGGGCTGAAGAGAACTTTATAGATGAAAACGTGGGCCCGCAAGCAAGGCATCCCCTTGAGGGGTCGCAAGGAGGTCACTCCTCTTTTCGCCCTTGACGGTAGCGCCCTACCTAGGGTTCATCTCCAATCTATTCCTTTATTTCTCACTGTTTCAGGCAATCACCAAGAGACTCTTTCTTTTTTAATTTTTCACTCTCCTTTTGCTCCTATAGTTTTAGGACATCCTTGGCTAGCCAAGCACAACCCCCATATTAACTGGTCTACCAATTCTGTCCTCTCTTGGAACTTGTCTTGTCATGTTGAGTGTTTATTATCTGCTAATCCCCCTGTTTCTACTGTATCTGTGTTACAGGAAGAGCCGGGCGACCTAACCGGGGTGCCGGAGGAATATTACGATCTGAGGGCGGTCTTCAGTCGTTCTCGGGCCACTTCTCTCTCGCCTCACCGTCCGTATGATTGCGCAATCGATTTGCTTCCGGGGGACCACGCCCCCTCGCCGGTAGGCTGTTTCGCGTTGTCCCGCCCCTGAGCGCGAGGCGTTAGAGAAGTATCTGTCAGAGTCTCTTAGAGCGGGTACTATTGTACCTTCTTCCTCTCCAGCGGGTGCAGTTTTTTTCTTTGTAAAGAAGAAAGACGGATCTTTGCGACCCTGTATCGATTATCGTGGGCTCAATGACATAACTGTTAAGAATCGATATCCATTGCCACTTATGTCATCGGCCTTTGATTTGCTGCAGGGAGCAAAGTTCTTTACTAAATTGGATCATGCGTAACGCGTATCATCTTGTCCGTATCAGGGACGGAGATGAATGGAAGACTGCCTTTAACACGCCCCTAGGGCACTTTGAATATCGGGGTTCTTCCTTTCGGCCTCGTCAACGCCCCGGCAGTCTTCCAGGCTCTAATAAATGACGTTTTAAGAGACATGCTCAATATTTTTGTCTTCGTATATCTGGATGACATTTAGATTTTTTCTCCGTCTCTCCAGGTCCACGTACAACAGGTGCGGCCGGGTTTTGCAACGCCTCCTCGAGAACCGCCTATTTGTTAAAGCAGAGAAGTGCACTTTCCATGCATCCTCCGTCTCCTTCCTCGGATCGGCTATCTCATCCGAGGGAGTGAGTATGGACATTTCAAAGGTGCAGGCTGTTACAGACTGGCCCGTTCCTGACTCTCGCGTCGCGCTACAGCGTTTTCTGGGCTTTGCAAATTTCTATCGGGCGCTTTATACGCAACTTCAGTCAGGTGGTAGCTCCTCTTACTGCACTAACATCGATCAAGTCAAGTTTTAGGTGGTCAGAATCTGCACAAAGAGCTTTTGACCATCTAAAGTCTCTCTTTACCTCAGCGCCTATTCTCGTGACTCCTGATAGTACTAGGCAGTTCATCGTTGAGGTCGACGCATCAGAGGTGGGCGTTGGGGCTGTTCTCTCCCAGCGCTCATCCTCTGACAATAAGGTGCATCCGTGCGCTTTTTTTTCTCACCGCCTTTCGCCTGCAGAACGCAACTATGATGTTGGTAATCGCGAGCTGTTGGCCATTCGTTTAGCTCTGGAGGAATGGCGCCAGTGGTTAGAGGGCTCTACCGTGCCATTCGTGGTTTGGACAGATCATCGTAACCTTGAATACATCCGTTCCGCAAAGAGGCTTAACGCTCGGCAGGGCACGTTGGGCGTTATTCTTTACGCGTTTTGACTTCGCCATTTCGTTTCGTCCAGGCTCTAAGAATGTGAAACCCGATGCGCTTTCCCGTCTCTTTGATTCTCCCAGACACTTCCTCCGCCTCGAAGGAGATCATCTCTCCTTCCCGAGTCGTCGGCTCGGTTGTCTGGGGAATAGAGAGAGTGGTCAAGCGCGCCTTGTCTCACTCCGTCGCACCGCGAAATGTTCCTAGGAACCTACTATTTGTCCCGACAGTCGCCCGTTTAGCCGTACTCCAGTGGGCTCTCACACTTCTAAATTGAGCTGCCCATCCCGGCGTTAGGGGCACGCTGTCCACTATACGTCAGCGTTTCTGGTGGCCAACTCTCGACCGTGACGCGCAACGCTTCATTGCCTCTTGCGCAGTTTGCGCACAGACGAAGTCCAGTAGCGCGCCGCCAGCAGGTTACTTAAGACCGTTACCCACTCCGTCCCGTCCTTGGTCTCACATTGGTCTTGACTTTATTACTGGTTTACCTCCATCAGCCGGTAATACAGTTCATACTCACGGTCGTGGACCGGTTTTTCGAAGGCCGCGCATTTTATTCCTCTCGCTAAGCTACCCTCGGCCAAGGAGATGGCGCAGGTCCTCGTCACGCATGTATTTAAGATACACGGTCTTCCCACTGACGTCGTCTCGGATAGGGGTCCTCAATTCGCGTCCCCAGTTTTGGAAGGAGTTCTGCCGTCTGGTTGGTGCGTCCGTCAGTCTGTCCTCTGGTTTTCATCCCCAGACTAACGGCCAGGCCGAACGCGCTAATCAGATCGTGGGTCGCCTTCTGCGCAGTTTAGCGTTTCGAAACCCTTCCACTTGGGCTGAACAGCTTCCCTGGGCCGAGTATGCCCATAATTCGTTACCTACTTCTGCCACCAGTCTGTCTCCGTTTTTTCTGTTGCCTTGGTTACCAGCCTCCTCTGTTCGCTTCTCAGGAGATCGAGTCCAACGTCCCGTCGGTTAATGCATTCATTCGCCGTTGTAAGCGTACCTGGAGAAACGTGAGATCCCGCGCTGTGCCGTACTAAGACCCGAGCCCGAAGGGTTGCCAATAGACGTCGTAGAAAGAGCCCAAAATACCTTTGTGGTCAGAGAGTGTGGCTTTCCACCCGAGATTTACCTCTCCCGTCTACTTCACGCAAACTGGCTCCCCGTTTTATCGGGCCGTTTCAGATTTCTAAGATCATAAATCCTGTCGCAGTTAGGCTTAAGCTTCCTCCCGGTCTCCGCCGCATTCACCCCGTTTTTCATGTCTCGTGCATTAAACCGGTCATTTGTGCGCCCTCTCGCGCGCCTCAGTCTCCTCCGTTACGCGTTGAGGGTGCGTCTACCTACACCGTGCGTAAACTTCTTGATATGCGTCGCCGAGGTCGGGGTCACCAGTTTCTTGTTGACTGGGAGGGTTTTGGTCCCGAGGAGAGAAGTTGGGTACCTGCACGGGACATTCTGGACCGCTCTCTCATTGATGATTTCCTCCGCACTCACCGGGGTTCCCTCTTGGAAGCGCCAAGCGGCGCTCCCTTGAGGAAGGGGCACTGTCATGGTTCTGGGCTCTTTCTGTTCCTCTTCCTCCCTCTACTGGTTTTTTTGTTACACTCACATTAGTTCCCCCGCATCAGCTGAACCTTATTATCTCCTCTCATCTACTTTGATTAGGGCTCACCTGCTCTCTATATCGTTAATCATCTTTGCTACATCTAGGTCCCCTTTTCTTCCTGCTCTTCGTCAGATACTTGATGTTTATACCCCGAGTATACACATACCTCTCGTGTCCTTGTACTGTCGTGTCAAGTTATGTGTGTTCTTTCCACTTCTGATCATGTCTACGTTGGTTGCCTGTTATTCGTTTGCTCTGCACTGTGTACAGCTTCGCTGACGAGATCGGTTCGGCTGCACCATCTCCACTCTGAGGCACTGACGAGGACGGTGGGCTGTGAACGCCAATACCTACGCACCTCCCGCTTGTTTGCAAGGAGACCTGAAGAGCAGACTATATGTTCGCAAGAGACTGTTTAAGTTATATTCTCATTGTGCCTGCCAGAGCGGCTGCCTTTCTGTTCATATCTTACCTGATTAAAGTGACATTTCATTTCATCTCGCAATTGGGTCCTCATCTCCTTCTCCACCCCTTCACATCGATCTACGTCAGAGCAACAGAGCGTCCACGAATCTTTCCACGGCGTCGTTGGCAGGGGCGGTGAGAGGCGAGTTTTAGCCGCTCCTGCCGGCGGCGGTGTGAAAGCACGGTACTACTGCGGTGGCTGTTGCTGACTATTTAAATCTAGCACGTTTTTAGATCCAATGACTGGTAGTGACGATACTTTCTAGCCAATCAGTGATCTGCAGTGTTTTACACGTCACATTTTATGATCGGTACGGCTCGCTTGGAACCTCAACCGAGGCGGTAGGAGTACCAGGTATATAATACATGTAGTTGATTAATATTACTCAGTACTTCAATTTATAATTACACCGTAACAAGGACCAAACAGTGACTCCCCTCACAAAAACTTATATATATAAATATATTAATTAAAATATAATTTAGTATGTTTATTAAAAATGCTAGTGTGTAGTATTGATTTAAATTTGTACTATGAAATGACTACGATTTTCTCTGTTTTTCTTTCTTCATAATAGTTACTCTAGTACTTTTAAAGCATCATCCGCCAGGAGGGCGCCAAACACCAAATATGTGAATGAAAGAGCGGGAAACAGATTTTCATCTACACACTAATGCACTCACTATATGCTTTACTAAACGGGCATTTTCTATTAAATATACACTAAATATCACACATTTGGCTGAGCTTGTTTTTGGTTTTGGTTTTGTGAAATGGTTTTTAATGGGATATATCTTTTTTTTCCGCTCGTGAATTGCCTTTTATGAATATAGGCCTATTTATATATTTTACGCACTTGAATTATGTTTCATGCATGTTTTTGCGTGAAATAGACCTATTAGTGAGCAGTGATGGGAATACCGGGCGTTATAAATAAACGGCGTTACTAACGGCGTTATTTTTTTCAGTAACGAGTAATCTAACTAATTACTGTTTCCTCCGTAATAACGCAGTTACCGTTACTGACAATAAAATGCGCCGTTACTATAATTGAGTTCACTGAAGCGGTTTTCATCCGATCGGGCTCTTTTCTCTGCCATAGGAACTGCAAACTCTTTTCTCTGGTGTGTGTGGTGTGTTTCGAGGCGCCGGACTGGACAAAAGCGAAGCGAACGTCGTCAGCGCGCGAGAGAGACCGAGTGGGTGATCCGTCCCGAGAGCGCGCTCGACAGTTCGCGAGTGTGTCCGTCCGAGAGCGCGCCTGGACAGTTCGCGAGATTGACCCGAGTGTGATCCGTCCGAGAGCGCGCTGGACAGTTCGCGAGAGAGACCGGAGTGTGTCCATCCGAGAGAGCGCTCGACAGTTCGCGAGAGAGACCGGAGTGTGTCCATCCGAGAGCGCGCTGGACAGTTCGCGAGAGAGACCGAGTAGGCCTATGTCCGAGCATAATAAAGTTTATCATCTGCAACGTTTTAATTAGTTTACATGGTTATGAAATAAAACTCCAAAATAACCTACAGGGAACGTTCAAAGAAAACATCTTTGTTTGACCGGTTGTGAACACGTGCGGCAAACACGACTAGGAATTTGGCTTAAATAACCTCTGATGATGACGTTCTCTGTAGGTTATACAAATAAACCCCCAAAATATGAGATTTTATTATTATTATTTATGTTGGTACATTGTTCAATATTATATTGAGAACACTTTTAGTTAAACTGTTTTACATTTGTGAGGAAGAAAATACTTTAAGTAGGCTAGAATGTCTACCAGTTGTAAGTTTTATCATTTTAATTTGCACTACAAAGAGTGCATTTCTTAAGAAGCATAGCCTACCGGTAATTTATTTTTGGATTTGTTGGCCAGTTGTGGTCTGTGCAATAAATATTAAAAGTTCTAAACCATCAATGTTTTATAATAATAATTTGTTCTAGTGTCCATTTCATTCATTTAACATATTTAAATATTGGGGGTATCCAAGATATTTCACATATTTAAATTTTTCTTTCTTTTTTTAAAGTTTTTTTTCAATAGTTACTTTGCCTGGTAATTAGTTACTTTTGTAATGATATAACTCAGTTACTAACTGAGTTACTTTTTTGTGAGAAGTAACTAGTAACTATAACTAATTACTTTTTTTAAGTAACTTGGACCAACACTGTTAGTGAGATTGATCTGGCTCCACAGATGGAGTCATTTTAAAGCATTTGCAAAACCAAGTGTAATTTCAGTCAAACATGTATTTCATTCATGTTCATGTTGTTCCATACACAAACGTGTAGGCCTATGTCATTGCAAACATTCACAGACATCACGCTGAATTTCCACTGATAATAACAGACCTGTGATAGGCCTTTTTCAGGTTACACAGGAAAATCCCAAAGACATTCCAGACATGCCCGGACAGATCATGATCAAACATCATCTGATCCACTGAAACCAACTACATGGACCACATAAATCCATTTATAATCAGAGTAGTAGTCCAGTCCGGATAGAAAAGTCACATGTAACCTTGTCAGTCGGAATAAATTGGCCAGATCCGTTTTAAATTTCATTCAGATTGCAAGAGGTGCTTTAAACCGGTTCTAATCCGTTCAATAGGACACGAATATCACGTTTGAAAACTGAAACTGGAACGTTCTGCGCATGTGCAATGACATACATGGCGTAATGATGTAGGTTAAGGAAAAAAATCTTACTCAGTAGGCTATTTTTGTCTTATTTTCCAGTACAAATATCTACCCAGCAAACATGTAAATATGTTCTAAGACCATTTAGCTAACATTGCCTTTAAAATATGAAAATGTTATTCCTCAGAAACTGTGAGATGTAAACTAGGAAATTGTGAGATAAAATGTCAGAAAAAAAATTACAGAAATAAGCTTGAATAGGTTCCACATGTATAAGGGAAAAATCATAGAGATGCACAATCCAGCACACATTCTTCCTCCTCTCACTGCAAAATATGATGTCCTTACTTATAGTATTTTGTTTTCCAATAAAAAAAAAATATCTAAACATTCTTAAATCAAGATAAATTACTTGAGATGCAAAATTACATTATTAATGTCAAGTCAAGGTCTTTTATTCAGAAAAATTTGTCAAAATGAAGTGAGTTAAAACAAGATAAAATATCTGCTAAAAATCAGAAAAATAAAAGTGAAAAAATTCTAACAAATTTTTTTTTCTTTCTTGTTTTAAGCATAAGCTCAGTGCTGGTCACTAGCATGTGAGGTATGTTTTGTTAAAGTAAGTGAAAATAAAGTAAATTCACACTATAAGTGATGAC
>JARPMJ010008159.1:0-36688 GCA_033366665.1 Phoxinus dragarum
GATTCATGGCTTATAACGCTTTAATAAAGTTTTTTTTTTTAAATCTCCATGCTAAACTCTATGCTAAAAATACTTCCGACACAAACGCAGCTGAAAAAGCGTGTATGCACAATGCACTCTATGGCACATTCGCTCATATTTGTGAGATATCTGTGCACAGTAAACACATTTTCTGTGTGCCTGTAATACCCGGATCGGATGGCCTAATACATTTGCGGATACAGTATGTGCAACTAGAGCACATTACACATTACACAAAATTCTCGGGACAGCAGCATGTGTCCAAATTTTAATCTTAACCGTTCTATTTCATCAGATACGATCTGTAAACAGGGCTTTAAATGTAAAATACCGAACTTGTCCTTTAATGTGTGTCCGTATCCCACAATGCAGTGCGCTTGACTCGACCTTCCGTTTCCAGTGTGATGTATGTCAGTGTGTGTGTGTTGATCACCTGCCGTCGGAGTCGGATGCAGCCGTGTAGTGTATTGAGCTACAGCCCCGGATGTCCTGCTCGTTCACACTGGCCCCGGAGCCCACCAGAGCAAACAGACACTGGTAGTTACAGTTAGCAGCAGCGTAATGCAGCGCCGTCCTGAGAGAGAGAGAGATCATACATGATATAAACACATTCCTCCTGCAGGATTCACCGTGATGGGAATCTGGAGGAGAATATACAGTACATCCGGGCAGCTTTAATGAAACCAGCTGACTGGACGTGTGCAGGCTGTCTATAACATGGATATGTTCATATCTGAACCCAAAATGGGAAAAACAAATGTTAATTTTATACACATTATGGTCACACTTTGGATTAGGGTCCGATTCTCACTATTAACTATGAATTTTGCCTCAATAAATCTCTAATTACTGCTTATTAATAGTTAGTAGGTAGTTGTTAAGATTAGGTATTGGGTGATTAAGGGATGTAAAATATGGTCATGCAGAATAATGCATTAATATGTGCTTTATAAGTGCTAATAAACAGCCAATATCCTATTAATACGCATGCTAATAAACAACTAGTTAATAGTGAGAATTGGGACCCTAAACTAAAGTGTTACCCATATTATGTAGAAATATGAATATGACAAATTACCATACTATATACTAAAATATTGAGCAGGAAATCAATATTTTTAGAATGATTTCTAAAGGATCATGTGACACTGAAGACTGGAGTAAAGATGCTGAGAATTCAGCTTTGATTACAGGAATAAAGTACATTTAAAATATATATTCAAATAGAAATTTCACAATATTACTGTTTTTACTGTATTTTTGATCAAATAAATGTAGCTTCTTTCAGAAACACACACACACACACAAAACGCACACGCACACACACACAAAAATACTTTTGATCATCAAATGTAACTCACCTCCCAAATCTGTCTTTCCTGTTAAAGTCCGCACCCGTGTTGAGCAACAGATTTAAACACTCCAGATTCCTGGAGAAAAGAAGGAGAGACGGGACCATAAAGCATCCAGGCCACAGAGGGAGCCGATGAGCCAATCAGAGAGAAGACTCACCCTCCTGCAGCGGGCCGCATGCAAACACGTCCTGCCAAAGTCATCCGGCGTATCCATGTCAAAACCTGAAGCAACAGAGAACCATTAACCAAGAGCAGAGCACAAATGTACTTCCCAAACGCCGGGTGCACACTGTGCGATTTCTACCATGATTCGGCCGTCTGAGACAGATTTAGCAAATCCAAAAAGATTCCTCTGATCCTAGGCTAAAATCTGAAGTCTCTGATCGTTAGTTTGACATGTTCACCGACAGCCGATTAATGACCCCTGAGATCAAATTTGACCTCAGTGTCAGAAGATTTGAGTCACACTCCTGCAGTTTACCATCGAAATGACTTTGAAGCTGTTATATTAAGGTACAATTCTTGCATAGTGTGCCTTTAATGACAACTGAGATCTGGCTTACAGAAAGGATCATGTTCGTACAGTCTGACAAGCAACTAAATCGCAGTGTGCACCCGTCTTAGTTTGTTTCATCCTCAGGAATCAGTTTGATAACAGCTGTTGTAAAGGCCTGGATGAACATGAACCTTTATGATAAGTGTGTTTCACCTGAGGAGAGCAGTTTCCGGCAGCAGTCTGAAAACCCGCTCAGCGCCGCCAGATGCAGCGGGAACATGCCGTGGATGCCCCGCCTACAGGGGCGGAGTCACAGTCACATGATCAGCATCAGCTCATAAATCAGGCCTCAACTGTGCAAACACACGTCCTGTCACTCACTTTGCCGTGTCCGCACCGTTGGTTATGAGCGTGTTGACGAGCAGCTCGTGACCGTATCGAGCCGCAATATGAAGAGGAGAGTTTCCGTTCTCGTCCTCGCAGTCGATCTCGGAGCCTACAAACCACACAACAGAGGATGAGGACAAACTGGAGACACACAACAAACAGCAGAAGAACAACACACTCACCGTTCTGAATGATGGCCTGTGATCTGGAGTATCGCCCGTGAATGGCCGCCATGTGGAGAGGAGTTTTACCATCTTTACTCTGGAAATTAAGTCATTAGTATTATAAATTGTATTAATTTAATTTCTTTCTTTAAAAAAAAAACAATCTTAGACTACACTTTAGAATGGTGTAGTGGTTAGAATATTTTTCAGAATATGCAAAATAGAAGCATTTCCACAAGTGGTTTTGGATTGTATCACAGTATGCTTGTTTCCATACACCTATTTTCATGCGAATGATAGGATATCATATCACGTTTAAAAAATGGCAAGATACGCATTAATTCTAAGAAATTAATGCGCTCAATTGAGGCGAATATTTTGGAACGATGGAAACACATTTACAGACTAAATTCCTGCGCAACAGAAAGCTCTGTGACTTTGCCTGAACAAAGGATGTGATTGGATAACTAGAATTACCAGTGGACCAATCGTATCGCACATCATCTCAAATGTAGGTTTGGTCATTCTGAAATGCCTGAGCCAAAGTCGGTCATCAGAATGATTTTGTGAATTTCCCACCCAGAAGCGTCTCACAGGATTGCATCCGAACACAGAAATGCTGCTTTATTCGCAAACGCTTTATGTGATATTCCAATTTTTCATAGAAGATACATTTGCAACTTTTTATGGAAACAGCTTATATCAGCACATTAACATTTTTTACATCATTTATATTATCAGATGGCTTTCTGTATACTTCATGAAAGCATGTGGACAAGCAGACTTTCTTGTTTTGCTTTGCTCTTGTCTGCTATTCCACTTATCCATTTCAAGGTATTGCATTATTAATTGTTAATTTGCATTCATCTTTATGATGATACTGAACTTCTTACTGTATTTTTTATAAATATATGCAGCCTTGGTGCAGATTAATAATTAATAATAATGCAAGATATTGCATTTTGAAGGGCCGGTTCGCACAGAATGCATTTTTCCATTCCACTGCGATGTTTTTTCTTTGATAAACACGCACTAGACAGACGTGTTTGACTTTTACACTCTCTAGGCTAAGTTTACACGTGGACGGCTATTTTCATAAACGGACATTTCACCCTCTCCGTTTTCAAAAATAACATCGTGCACACCTGTCAGTTTTCAGAAAAGTGTTCGTTTACATGAACCCGTGTATATGCCGTCAAGAGCATGCCAAACCTGTAGGTGGCAGTGTTACGAGAAGCTCAAGCCCACGTTAGCCAATCAGAATCCCGAAAATAGTCACATACTGTGACGTCGGCTGCCTAAAAGCCGTTTTTCTCAGTTTACATGCAAACAAAGTTTTCCAAAATCTCCACTCTGGCCGGAGTTCTTAGAAAGAATTGTTTTCAGAGGCGAATTCTCCGTTTGCTTGTAAACGAAGGGAAATGTCTCAGTTTTTCAAAATAACCATGTAGCTTACTGTATTTTCCGTAGTATAAGTCGCATCAGTCAAAAAATGCGTCATGAAGAGGAAAAAACATAAATAAGTCGCACTGGACTATAAGTCGCATTTGTTTCACAAAATCCAAGACCAAGAACAGATATTTAATATGGAACGGCAAGTTATTCATCATCTCCACAACACAGAACAACAGGCTGAATAGTGTCCGGTGTGTTAGCGTAACACATTAACAGTTATTCAGCTGCACAATAGCATAAAGAACATATACCTGGGAGACTGAAGAGGCTAAACTAACATTAGCCAGCAAGTCCAACAAGTTACCGGTCAGCAAGTTCACCAAACTCCCGATCTCATCACACAACACTGAATACATTGAGTTCTTCCTCGGTGTCGCTTCTGATCAACTCCGCCAACTAGAGCGCCCTCTCGCGGCTGTAGACGGTAATGTTTTCTCTTGGTTCATCTCAGTCAGAATTAATTGTGATATATAAGTCGCAGGTCCAGTCAAACTATGAAAAAAAGTGTGACTTATAGTCCGGAAAATACGGTACGTGTAAACGGGGCCCTAGTCTAGACCTTGTGCTTTTTTTCTGTTCCACTGACCAGCGTCTCACGTATGTAATCACAAAAACGAGTTCTGTGTGAACATTCAGAAAAGTGCCTGACCTTGCGGTTGACGTTGGCCCCGTTGGCCACGAGCAGCTCCAGACACAGCGCCCCCTGGCGGGAGGCAGAGGTGAAGTGCAGCGGAGAGAACCCCTTCTCGTTCACCTGATTCACATCAGCGCCTGCTTCGATCAGCTCGTTCACCACCACGTCCTGCCCGTTGAAACACGCCAAGTGCAGAGGACTGTTTCCGTACGCGTTCGGCTCGTTGATCTAACAGAGACAGATTTTTGGTTAATGGTTCAACAGTTATTTAACACTTAACTGGAATAATTAACTATAATAATATAGTTTTACTCTATTATTGATCAAATAAATGCATGTGGTGCAGATTACGTAAATACAATTCCAGTTCCTAAATGTCAATAATACAGCATAATATTTTAAAATATAGTTATTTTGTATAATTATTATATTATACACATGCTTTCTATTGGATGACTAACATATGAATAAACGTAGATCATTTTACAACTGAACACTACATTAGATGATTTAAATTGGTCATGACATGGATTTTTTATTATTTTAATACGTTCACTTATACTGGTAATAAAGTTATTTGCACCAAAAATTATTTTCAACCTTCATTCTGACCCTCTGACCCTTTTTTATTAAAAAAAATCTGCAGCCAAATGCTCCTAACAAACATATAATCCTCCGACGGAAACATATAAACCATCCACTTGTACCTGATGCTGGGATTGGTACGGGATATTTTATTTTATTTTTAAATATGTTTTTAATGAGAAGGACATTTTAAGCTATGAAACTTACAGGATATGGTAAGACCTTTTATATGTCAAATTTGATTTCTCATATCATGAACCCTTTAAATTATTTTATAATTTAAGGAAAATAACAATGCGAGTTCTATCAATGCGAGTTTGCATGTAGTAACTTGTGTAGAGTATTTGAACATTTGTAGCTTTGGCTATACAAATGTGACCCTGGATCACAAAACCAGTCTCGAGTCGCACGGGTATATCTGTGGCAATAGCCAACTATACATTGTATGGGTCAAAATTATAGATTTTTCTTTTATACCAAAAATCATAAGGATATTAAGTAAAGATCATGTTCCATGAAAATATTTTGTATATTTCCTACCGTAAATATATAAAACATGTATTTTTGTGAGTGAATGCAGCACAATCGTGAACATAAATGCACAACTTTAAAGGAGATTTTCTCAATGTTTACATTTTTTGGCACCCTCAGATTCCAGATTTTCAATAGTTGTATCTCAGCCAAATATTGTCCTATCATAAACCATACATCAATGGAAAGATTATTTATTCAGCTTTCATATGATATATACATCTCAATTTAAAAAAATTGACCCATGTGACTGGTTTTGTGGTCCAGTGTCACAAATGGATTGTGTTCTCCATAGAGTGCCGAAGTTATGACGTCACTTTGTAGGCCAAAACGCGGAAGTGAGTTAGCATTTTAGCACTTCCGGTTCCCTCGCCCTAAAGTCTATGGGTTTTTTGAATGGGTTTTTGCTAAATCGCCTGAAATAAGGTCTGTGGTTAACAAAGCCTCTAAATATTTTCACGTTTTGTCTATGACATAAAACACACCAGTTATAACCTGCTTGTGATTTTTTTAACTTTATTGTGACTTAAAAACGGTGGTTGCTAACAAGTTGCTAAAAGGGACTACATACTTTGGCGGGGACTTTAGACGTCATCAATACTAACCCGCGTTTCAGCCTCACGTTCTTTATTTCTGTGGAGAGACTGTTCGACAATAGTGTTTTGTTTTGTTCCGAGATGCAACCACAAGTCGTTGAATGAAAGATGCTCGTTTTAACGTTAGTGCTTCTGAGATGGTAAAAGCGCGTTTTTTTTCTGGCGAATTAGCAAATGGTATGCAAACATACAATCAAACATAATACAGTGAAAGATAATCTTTATTAAAGTTTATTTGGGGCACAATGATCAGGCATAATAATCTTAATCTCAAAGAAAATAATATAAGGTTTATATAAACTAACAAAATAATAAATAAATAAATAAAACATTAAGAAAAGATAAAAAAATCTCAGAGAGGCACGCATAAACAAAATTAGTTTCTAAAATTTTTGGAAAAAACTAATGGGCAATATTTCTCATGAAAAAGTGGATAAGTGTTCATACACTCTTCATACACAGCGCAGATCATAATGAGCGAGCGTGTTTTTTAAATAAAGTTTTGATGAAGCTTGATGATGACGTTGATCCGCGACCATGGTCAGAGTGGTGTGCTGTAGTCCGTTAATAGCCTACCGTTAGCATTTTATATCTGACGGCTTTATTTAGGCTTCAAAATGTATACATTTTGGATTAACTAGTAAAGATTATATTGATAGACAAAACGTGTAAGGGTCACAACTCTATGTTGAACACAGATCTTATTTTTGGCGATTTTCCTAAAGTCTATGGGGAAAATGCATAGCTTTTCGATCGAGGGAACCCATGCGCCGCTAACTTCCGGGTTGGCCTACAAAGTGACGTCATAACTTCGGCACTCTATAAAAAAACAAGCACAGGTCACGTGACGACCAAGGGGCGGAGTTGTATGTGTGTGTGGGCGGGGCTTACTTACATCAACACCCAGATTCAGCAGGTATTTGACCACGTTGATCATTCCACTGGAGGCGGCGGCGTGAAGCGGAGTGTATGCTTTCTTATCCTTACAGCAAAGCTCAGCACCATGAGACACCAGGAACTTCATCACCTCTAAATGACCTGAGACCGAGAGGGAGTGAGTGAGTGATTCAGATCAATGACAGAAACATGTTTTCTGTTTGTTCTGATGTTGATGTTTTTCACCCATGTATGCGGCCCAGTGAACAGCTCGTCTGTCCTTCTTATCAAAAGCGTTGATGTTTGCACCTCTGGACACAAGCAACTGAACCATCTGCAATGACAGAGAAACTAAAGATTTCACGTGCACACATGTCCGATCTGATGATTTTAGCTAGAGACATGATGGGAAGTACAATTTACAATGCTCCAATATCTTCCAATAGAATAAGTGTCATTTTAAATTCCTATAAAATTAAATAAATGAAAAAATAAATGAAATACTGCCGCTTTTGCATAGTTTGCGCTTGCTGTTTAATAATCATTTGAAACATAGCAAACTGGCAGGTCCAGTAGTAATGAAAAGAGTTATCTTGAACTCTGTCATGAAAACTAGCATGTATAAACCTTAATTAAACAATTGAGTAATCAATTAAAAAGGACTTTGCACCTGTTTGATATTACACTGGAGCCACATTTGGAAAATGGAAATGGCGTGGGAAATCATTTAGCACGACACTCACAGTGCATTATGGGTATTCTCTAGCCATTGAGTGTGCATTGGTTGTACACTCGTTATTGCAGTGCATTATGGGATTGAATGAGTGCCTTCGATAATGTCCACTATGGTTTCGGACACCATTACAAATGACTGTCCCGTCAAATAGTGCTCTATTGGGGGTTTCAGACACAGCCCTGGTTGTTTTTCCCTAGCCTGCCTTGACTGATCAATAATATATCAGCTTTCGGGTCATGTGTCCGCTAGCGGCACTCCAGACAGACCTCAATCTGTTGATCTCAGTGAAGAAAGAAGATATAAAAGAGCAAAAAGAAGGGCAAAGTTTGTGGCGACTAATTGATCAGTTCTGAGGCTGTCAACTAGCCTTGGATCACATGACTTTTAAGATGGTCTGACGTTGTTTGGAAAGTTCAAATATTAGTATACACTAGCTTTCAAAAGTTTGAGGTCGGTATGATTTTTTTAATTTTTTTTAAGTCTCTTCTCCTCACCAAGGCTGTTTATTCGATCAAAAAGACAATAAAAACATTAACATTGTGAAATATTACTAACATTTAAAATAGCTTTTTTTGTATGTGAATATATTGTAAAAATTAATTTATTCCTGTGATCAAAGCTGAATTTTCCGCATAATTACTCCAGTCTTCAGTGTCACCTGATCCTTCACAAATCATTCTAATATGATGATTTGATGCTCAAGAAACATTATTATGATTATTATCAGTGTTGAAAACAGTCGTGCTGCTTAATAGTGTGTGGAAACGGAGATATATTTGTTTCTTGAAAGTTCAAAATAACAGCATTGATTTGAAGCAGAAATCTTTTGCAACATTATAAATGTAACTTTTGATCAATTTAATGTGTTTTAACAAAATGAACAATAGTGAAGTCTGTAAAATTAGAAAAATGCATTAATGTGAGTGAAATGTATATGATCAGAAACAATTTTTCTGTATTTTGCATTGAAGCAAGTGAACAACCAGACTTTCTTATTTCACTCTTGGTCTTATGTCTGTGATGCGTTCCCCCTTTTCTTTAATTCTTTGTCTCGTAACCTCCCATACGGAAATGTAATATATGACATATATGTCCCTATATCGCTAGTGACGCCATCATATATGCTAAATATAGCATATCACATATACATATCTCTCATATATGTTGATATAGGTTTTTAACATATATAAATTTCCCATATTAAATGAGTATATTGGCATATATTAATATGATGTATATGATTATTATTTATATAATATTGTATGTTTTGACCGTATATGTCACCGATATGTTTAATTTATATATGCCAAACTATTTACTATTTAACTATTTATTTCAAGTCTACAGATCAAGTCTACATCTCATTATACACACATGAAATATATGGGCTGGTTTTATATGTCAATTGTTCCATTTTCTAATAGGTTTTATATATGGGCATATATATTGTATATATGTGGATATATTTAATATATGTATATTTCATACGTGTACATATATTACATGTCCGTAGCTATGAGTGTGCAGCTGTGGATATGTGTGTGAGTCTGACCTCCAGGTGTCCGCTGAAGGCCGCGTGTTGCAGAGGCGTACGCCCGGTGCGGTCCGACACGTTGACGTTGCTCAGCAACGGGACTAAAGCCTCGGCGCAGCGCACTGCTTTATGGGCCGCGGACACGTGCAGCGGCGTCTGCCAGTTTTTATCCCGCGCGTTGACATCGGCAGAGTGTTTCAACAACACCTGGACGGCCTCCTGAACACACAACGGGAAGATTAATGAGCCTGAAAACCTTTGTTTGTTAATATTTGTTGTTCCGTGGACGTGTGCCGTACCTCGCTACAGGAAGCTACGGCCCGATGAAGAGGAGTGAGCCATTTATTATCTTTGGCATTTACTCTCGCCCCTGAGAGAAAGGATATGCAAAATGAGTTACGGTTATTAATGTCACAGTTGAAGCTGGATACATGCAGCTTCCCATAAGCCTGTTTAAAATAAACTCCCACAATCCTCTGGGATCACATCTGTTGCTTAAAATACAGCAACACCTGTTACTTTTACTCTGTCATTCATGAAGACAACTCCCCTTTACACACGTACATACTGGAAGTCATTCAGGAAGTCACATGATGTGTATAGTGTGTTTGAATGCAAAATCTAGAAAGGATTCTGGCTGATATAATTTACATATATTAGACATTTTCTATTATATACAGGACACAAAGTCAGAATGGTGTTGTTAGTGATTGCGAAGGGTTTCTAGGAGGTATTTTATTTAGATGGAAACACATTAAAAACATGTTTTGGTGACACACTACCGTTCAAAAGTTTGGGGAAGGTACGATTTAGTTCCTTTTTTATTCAGCAAGGACGCATTAAATTGATCAAAAGTGACAGTAAAGTTTATAATGTTACTAAAGATTATATTTCAAATAAATGCTGTTCTTTTGAACTTTATATTTATCAAAGAACATTGGAAAAATAATCATGGCTTCTATAAAAATGTGAAGCAACAGCACGACTGTTTTCAACATTTATAATAATCATAAATGTTTCTTGAGCAGCAAATCATCATATTAGATTTCTGAAGGATCATGTGACACTGAAGACTGGAGTAATGATGCTGAAATTCAGCTTTGATCACAGGAATAAATTACATTTTACTATTCATTCACATAGAAAACGGATATTTTAAATTGTAAAAATATTTCACAGTATTACTGTTTTTACTGTATTTTTGACCAAATAAACACAGCCTTAGTGAGCAGAAGAGACTTATTTCAAAAATAATTAACAAATCTCACAGACCCCAAACTTTCCAACAGTTTTGAATATCATGGAATTGGAAATGATGCATAGATCTACATAGTGAGCATTTTCTTCTTTCAAAACAGAGGATACAACAGCACCGGTATATGATATGTGGAAACGGCCTTCATACCCGACAGGATGAGCAGCTCGATGATCTCAGCGTCGCCCAGGTACGCAGCGGCGTGAAGCGGCGTCCTCTTCTCACTGTCCTGAGGATTCACAATCACAGACATTAATAAAGACATGTCCAAAACTCACAGCAGCATCACACACAGCAATACACAACATACACACTCGCGTTTAAACGGATGGCCGCTATGTTTTTGAAAGAAGTCTTTTCTGCTCACCAATGCTGCGTTTATTTGATCAAAGATACAGTAAAAACAGCAATACTGTGAAATATTATTACAAATCAATATATCTGTTGTCTATGTGAATATATTGTTGAATGTCATTTATTCCTGTGATCAAAGCTGAATTTTCAGCATCATTACTCCAGTCTTAAGGGTCACATGATCCTTCAGACATCAGTATAATATGATGATTTGATGCTCAATAAACATTTATGATTATTATCAATGTTGAAAACAGTCGTGCTGCTTCATATTATTGTGGAAACTGTGATACATTTGATGAATAGAAGGTTCAAAAGAACAGCATTTATTTGATATATTATCTTTTGTAACATTATAAATGTCACAGTCATTTTGGATCAATTTAATGTATCCTTTCTGAATAAAATTATTAATTTTTTTTAAATTATGCCTCTACATCAACAAAACAAATGCTAATGCAGGTCCAAAACACAGGATGAATCTGGTGGTTTTACACTCATCTGCTGTTTATGCTACATCAAAAATGATCATTTTGTAATTGACCTCTTTATTTGCATGTGCTTTGACCTCCATTTGAAAGTTTTGCGTTTGATGCATGTGCGGTTTCAGCAGTGTGTGTGATATATGATACACACAAACACACTGGATTCCTGCGCATGGCACAATGATGCATTTGATGTGTGTGTGTGTGTGTGTGTGTGTGTGTGTGTGTGTGTGTGTGTGTGTGTGTGTTCCACACTGATCAATGCGGCCACAGATCTCTTGAGAGAGCATGCAGAAACATGAGACACACACACATTTTTCTGAGATCTTCTGCGATCACTGTAGCTTTAAACATTCCTCCAGATGCGTGAGTAAAGCTCCTTCTACATCTCCATCAATAAAGGCAATTACGAAAGAGCGGCAATCATTCATTCTCCATGTCATGCCACCCTGCAGGCTTCTGTTTTCCATCTGGTCTGGAATGAGAATGGAAAACAGGAGGCCAAGCCACACCGAGTCATGTGACCCAGAAGGCCATCACTGATTGGTTGGCAGTCAAATGGGCGTCGCTCCAGACCAGGCCAGGCTTTGGCGATGCAAACAGAGTCCTCATTAAACAGTGAGCAGTAAAATAACCATCTTCAGTCCAAATGCAGGCTCATAACCTCTCAGATGAAGATCCATTATGAAACTAAGAGCGATAGTGTACAGAAACTGCCAGTGTGTCCATTTCAGAATGGTTTCCAAGACCATCCATCACTGAGAGATCAATGAACTGGTCTCAATACCCGGCCACATGCAATAAACACTAAAAAGGCCCGATATACAGAGAATTTCAATGGGGTTTAATGGGAGAGCTCACCCAAACAATAACCAGTAGTAATGGACGTTTACCTGGACATTGACATCTTCTTTCTTGAATATGAGAGAGCGAACTTCATCTGCGTCCACGTTAAATATGGCTTTAATCAGAGAGGGCTGTGGAGAGACGAGAGAGAAACTGTTACAACACTGACGAGAAACATCATATTGATCAAAACTGAAATGTTGAAGATGTTGTTGTGTGAAGATGATAAGAAGGTAAAAGGTTGTGTTTTGATCTATGCAGAAATGAATTCTGAGAACCAAACGTCAAGCGGTTTATTATAGACCGCAGAAGAAAGGAAACCATTGATTCATCGAGACGCCAAAGAGGAAAATCCATTCAAGCTCAGGATGAAATAAATGTATTTAATAGCGTATGAAATCAGTCCTAACAGCATCTGTGATCATATGGAGAGATTCAGAGTTAAACTGTCCCTCTGTGCTCAGTTACTTTACTTTACAGGGGTGATATACCGTATAATGCCCTTTTCACAAGATGTAAAATAAGTCTCTGATGTCCCCAGAGTGTGTGTGTGAAGTTTCAGCTCAAAATACCCCACAGATATTTTTATATAGCATGTTAAAATGTCACTTTTCGAGGGTGAGCACAAGCACAGTTTTTGAGTCTGTTCCTTTAAATGTAAATGAGCTGCTGCTCCCGGCACAGGGGGCGGAGCTTCAAGAGCTCCTGTCATTTTACCTCTCACACACACACACACACACACACACACACTCACACATGCACTGAACATTTCAAACACTTTTAGCCTTTTATGTTCAAACCAAAGTCATAAAGAACCGGAGTCAGACAATGATGGAGAGACTCAAGAAGAAGTGACAACATGTAGAAGACCAGGACATTTCTGAATGGTTAGTTGATGAATTTATGAAGATTATGTGTAGATATCTTCTAGTCATTGATTAGCATATTCTGTCATGATAATCTATCAATCGTGTTTGGGGGTGCGGGGTTTATGTAAATTCTAGGGTTGGTGATGTCACTAACCCGGGAGGAATGTCGTGTAGTTCCTACCAGCCGTTTGTTGTAGTCCTTAAAAAGCGATTTCTTTAAAAGCAAATATCTCCCTTTACTTTGAACTTTGAGCGTTGTAACTTTGCAGATGTTGTTTATGATCAAACAGCAACATTACACACTAACTACAGTTAGAAAAGTGAAATCATAATCAACCACCCCTTTAAACATAACCGTTTATATTGAGCAGATTATTAGTGGGGGAAAAAAACAGGTCAAAGGTATACAGTATGATGGGGATGCATTAGTGTGTAGAGATTTTGGGTAATATAGCCAATAATCATGTTTAAATTGTAGCTGATAATGAGAATTAGGGATGCACGATATATCGGCCACCATATCGGTATCGGCTGATATATTTTCATTTATAATGATATAATGATATCGTTATCGGCCCAATAAGAACATTTGGCCGATATATTAAAGCTGATAAATAATGGATTATTTTATTCAGATGCGCTCTGTTCGCAATGATGGTTTTGAATTGCTTGAAATATAATTGAAATATACAGTAAAAAACAGTAAAGTGCAACATGTGCAGCGCAAGTCTGTCATATCGACTACATCAGCTTGTTCACTAAAACTATAACAAACATTTTTGTTAATTGAAGAAAAGGGGAAATAAAATAAAACAAATATTAGAAGAATATCTTAAAGCTGCAGTCCGTCGTTTTTCCTCTTTGTCGCCATCTCTGTTCGAAATATGCAATTGCAGTTATTCGCGGAATTATTAACTGTGCGTGGGTAGTAAATCGGCATGAAGCAGCGCGGATGAACACAATGTATTGAGGAGAACCTGGCGCTGCCGCGGCGCTGTGGATACTGTACTGTCATCAGCAATGTCAGAGTATACTTTTTGAAAGTGTCAACATTAGAATTTTCATCGGAAAATGTCATCTGAACAAGTAAGTAACATTCACTTTTGTTCTGACCAAATTCGGGGGGTGGGGGGAAGCATTGCAGTAGGCTATATCATGCTGATTAAATCTAACGATTGCTTATATCACGTCAAAACGTGAAAAATATATTTTTTCTGTAGCCACTCTGAAGTCCGAAGTCTTTGGGTTTTACAACTGGTGAATCTCCACTGTCCATTGTCGCTTTAAACTTTCGGGATCCGCCATACCAAGTGCTAAGCTAAATCTCCACCTCCATCATCCACACACGCTAGCCGGGACTCCTGCTCTATGTGTACAGAAGTGACGTAATGACGCAAAGACATGCTCGAAATTTCCGCGGAAATCCACCAGTACCACTGGAATTAAAATTATTATTACAAGCTTACCGTTTTGAATCGAGGTAAGGCAAGCAGATCGTTTTGAACACTGGCTGGTTACGTTTTTTTTTCAAAAATGTCTTTTTTGATATTTTTAAACCCAAAAAAGTGCCGGACTGCAGCTTTAAACTAAATAAAATTAGAAATGTTGCCTTAGCAACTAATTTTTTTTAATTACTCGTATGAAATAAAAACATAAATAGTAAAAAATATTCTAAATATTATACATAAATAATACTAAAATATCACTGTAATCAAACCGATGAAAATATTCCATAAATATCTCATTCAAGGTTATTCCAAATAAGGCCAGGCTACATTACAGCCACACCCTGCTTGGCCCCGCCCACAAGCCACACCCTGCTTGGTCCCGCCCACAAGCCACACCCTGCTTGGCCCCGCCCACAAGCCACACCCTGCTTGGCTCCACCCACCAGCCACACCCTGCTTGGCCCCACCCACCAGCCACACCTTGCTTGGCCCCGCCCACCAGCCACACCCTGCTTGGCCCCGCCCACCAGCCACACCCTGCTTGGCCCCGCCCACCAGCCACACCCTGCTTGGCCCCGCCCACCAGCCTTACCCTGCATTCTCAGATGTCATTATTACAGGAAACTGCAATTTATGCAAGAGAGTAGCAGACACTTACTGAATGTACTCAGATACACACACACACACACACTGCAGGTTTCCTGTGAATTCACCTCACAAACACATGAAGATGCAGCCGCAGAAGGCAGACTTTGATTTTAATAGCAATGAAGGAAAGACGGGAGGGAATGCCGTAAAAGAAAGAATGCAGGTTTCCTCTGTTCAAGGAAACGTGGCTTGTTACAACAGCAAAAACTTGAGCCTGAAGGCCATAAAAACTGCCATTCAGAACTACTGAGACCGGGTGCTTTTAACTATTAAAGGACAAAACCTGCCGGCAACATCCACAGAACTCAAACCTGTCTGGTTCTGCCACTAAACTGCTGATTATCCTCCGTACACACCTGCTGTTGGCACTGATCACGAACACTTTTAGCTACACAAGATGCATTTTGGTCTGAAATGTGAGAACACAAATCATAACGCAAAAAAAAGTAGCATTCTCAACACTGCTAGTGAGCATTAGCATAAAATGTGTTCCTCTTTTTAAAGCTTTTTAAGTGTAGACTACAGTCATGGCGGAGAAACAGTTTCAAGAAAATCTTGAGATTTAATTAATGTGTTTAACTCCATGAATTATGGCCAAGACATGTGAAGGTAACTGAACACAGTCAGGAAAAAAAATTTAAAAAATTATATATTAGATGTAAATTAAAATAAAATAAAAAAAACTATTAGAATTTTTTTTTTTTTTTTTAATTACATAAGGTTTTTAAAGTTTATCTTTGATGAATAAATAAATAAATGTAAAAGATTTATAATTAATAAAAGGTAAAATAATGAATTTAGATTCAAAATATTAAAATAAAACCAATTTACAAAAGGTTTTTCAAATGTATCTTTCTTAAATTAAATCTAAAACAAATGCTGGCCCTACTTTAGTGAATATCTTTTCACATGGATCACCAAGAGAGCGTGCGGTTTGTTTATGAGGCCGGTTGTTCACACAGAACATGTTCCTGCATTCTCCAACAGCATTTTGTAATTTTTGATGGACATATTTGGCCTTTGCAATCCAGCATCTCATCTCACCTCACGTTAAATTTTAACGCTTGTATCTTTTGACTGCAAGAACTTGTTAAAGTGTCCTAAAGCTGTTGTGACATTTGCGTCTGACAGCTGCGTTTCCGTCCAGAGGTCAAAGGTCACCAGGTCAGATGATCCCATAGACAGTATGGTTTCCAAAGGAATATTTGGACCTCAGCTGGCACTGACAACACCAAAGATATCCTTACTGGAACACCAATCAGATCTGACTGAGATGAACATGTCTGTGTCTATCTCAGATAATAATGGGGACAGATCATGCAACTACTAAAGCAACCGAGTCATTTACTGTAGCTTCTCTTTCACACTGCTACCTGCTGCTGTACACACACGCCAGAGAAACTATTATCATATCCTAATAGTCAAATCAGCCACCTCACCTTCTCGTCCTGAGAGGAATTCTGGGAAATGTGGTCCGGAGTGGCTTTGGAATGCAGAGAGGAAGGTTCGTCATCTTCAACCTCCTCCAGGACCACGATACACACACGACTCATGCGCTCCGACCGCATAGCTGCCTTTCAACACACACACACACACACACACACACACACACACACACACACACACACACACACACACACACACACACACACACACACACACGAGCGCTGCTCTTCACACAAAACGCCCCCTCGACGCGCGCGATCCGACAGCGATGTGCAGGTCCGGTTCCATTAGCATCCGTTAGGAGCGTTAAATCCCTCTTCCAAACACACACACACACATCCCAGTGAACAGGGAATTCCTTTATTCCTCAGAGCAGGAACATCAGCAGTGCTGCAGTGAGAAGATGCGTGCAGCGTCCTCACACACACTGTCACACACACGCACACACACACACACACTCACACACATACACACTGTGATCTGAGAGGACAATGGTGTGTGAGCTCCAGCCTGCTGAAACCTGCACTTTACACACACACACAGATCCAACCCCCACCGACCGCAATAACACACCAGCCAACCCTACTGCAGAGAGAGAGAGAGAGAGAGAGAGAGAGAGAGAGAGAGAGAGAGAGAGAGAGAGAGGTGTGTGTGTGTGTGTGTGTGTAGGCAGCGAGCTTCCGACAGCACGAGCCTTTAACAGTGAAATATGATGCGCAGAGCTGATGGGACAAACACACTCAGGAACAGATCAAATTATTCTTTGTCAGGACGATGGACAAGGTCACTGTGTGTGTGTTTTTTTTATTACTTTAGAGACAAAATTGTTTCCAGAAGTGGGTTAAATTCGGAAAAGCCTTTTGGGATGTCCTTGAAAGTAAAAATGAAGAAAATTATTTTTTATTATTCTTTTTTATTGTATAAAGGAAAGCTGTAACAGATTACTATTTGGGTAAATCTCATAAAACCTGTCAAAAACACATGTGGGTCATATTACACCTCAAAATCAAGAGAATTTAGTTTGCATATGGAATATGAAGCCTGATTTTAGGACAAAAAACATCCATGGCTTATTCAAGCATTTAAAATTCTTGTTAATGTAATTGGAAAAAAGTTGATAAAAAATATACATTTTGAAGTAATTATAGGCTACATCTTTGTAGAATTTGATATAGAATTGTAGAATTTTATTCATGCTGATTTTGATTCATTATTAAATATAATATTATTAAATAATTTCATTAAAGTATTTTCAGTAAGTTCAAGTAAAACATTCAAATATATTATAAGAATATTAGAAAAATGTGCTTAACTGTCATAACAAATAATATCCAAATTAGGCCTAAAATAGGCTTCACTTTCTTTACACAAAACAATTTTGTGTGTGTGTGTGTGTGTGTGTCCAGTCTCTATGAGATCATGTCTGATCTGTGACTCATTCTCCATGGACTCATCTTCATCTCACCATCCTCTTCCTCCACAACAAACTGCTGACAGCCGACACACTCGTTAATGGAGGAGAGATGTGACACACACACACACACACACACACACACACACACACACACACACACACACACACACACACACACACACACACACACACACACACACACACACACACACACACACACACACATTCTGATGTGGGGATATCCAACTTAAACTAATTCTGCTGGACTGAACACTATAATGCACAGCAACACAAAGGCGTAATTTTTACACGAGTGATTTTCTTCAAAGTACAGATGTAGCAGACACTTGTTTTGTGTAAGGAGACTGATCCGAGTCTCCAGAACACCTGATGACACTGGACGCCGGTCACAACAACATCCAGATACTCTTGGCAGACGCTCTCCAGACAAAATTACTAATCCAAATTATGCTTGTGTCAAAAAAACAGACCATAAACGAGCATGAAAGCAGCTTCACCATCAGAGTCTGATCATCACACACACGTTCTCTGTGTCTGAACATATTCCAGAGCTCAGGGGTCTTCACTGTACTCAAAATCACGGCGGTCTACAACATGCAACGCTTATCTTAAGGAACTTTCCACAAATACAAAACAGCAAAAGCTTTGTGGAAATTAAGCGGTCACTCACTCATTAGGAGCCGGTTTGAGACCAAATGTTGCTTTGTAGTTAGTGATACAGATGAAACTCAAATTCGAATATGGTGCAAAAGTTCATTTATTTCAGTAATTCAACTTAAAATGTGAAACTAATATATTATATAGACTCATTACATGCAAAGTGAGATATTTCAAGCCTTTATTTGTTACAATTTTGATGATTTTGGCTTACAGCTTATGAAAACCTTTTCACAATATTCTAATTTTTAGAGTTTCATCTACATATTCATAGGATATTTACGACACAACAAAGTATTTATGCATATTTTTCCCACAATAACTCTGAGAACGAGGCCGGATGATCAAACTTATGAATGAATGCAGGTCACACTACAATCTGAAGGGATTTATTAGTTTTAATGCGTTTATAACTACAGTATTGTTAATGTTGGTGTTAGGTTATACTTCATCTAATGTCTCAAACTGTTATATCACATTAGATATAAGATAGTTAGATAGTTAGATAGTTAGATTTTTTATTGCTAGTATAAAGTAATAATTTTTTTCCACCAATTCATGAAAAGTGTTTCATTACATAAAAATCCAACAGCAGGAAAAAGTAATTTTAAAGACAAACTTTACACTAACAATTAAACTCTCAAATAGAAAGTCTAAACATTTCTAAAAATAACAGTAAAAATTGCACAATGGTTTTTGCAATGATGAACTAAAAAAGGGAGTTTACAATTAATTATGATTGCAAAGCATTTCTGGAACTGCAGGAATCTGTTTTTACAGTATTGTTTTTGTCAGACTTTTTCTGACATAATGATGCAAGACACAGCAAAACATGTTCCTCACTGAACCCTGGAGTGTAAAACTGAGTTATGAAAATGAGTAGTTCTTATAAATTGTTCACTGAAGATGTTGCGTCTCTGTATAAAACCCTGCAGCATTGAACAGTCCTCTAAGCTCCGCCCCCTGAGCCCCCGCAGCCAATCACGAGTTTATCTACCCGAGAATGCAGCCAATGAAAACCTGGTGTCACACGCTGCCAGCCAGATACAGAATCTCATGAGACGCTCTCACAGTTACGGTTATATGAATGATATTATCAGTCTACGGTTTATACTGAGATCCAGTGCAGAATGTGGCCAGAAATCAGGCATCAAAACAAGCTAGTTTCAGACTTTTGAAACCCGGCATAGACTTTACAGACTGAATATGATTTTAGTATCAGCCGAATCAGAGGAAATAATGTGCAGCTCTGAATGTGACATTCACTGACACAAATATCATGCTAGACACAAGCAGATCCCTATGTGTGTGACAGATATGAGCGTGAAACTGGATATTTAACAAGGAAAAAACGTGATTGTGTTTCGCATGGTTTGTAATTTAGCAGGTTAGTGTAACCAGTTTTACATTCAATTATTGACAAGACTTGAAAAGTAATTAAACATGCAGTAATGTGTTTTAAGGCCCACTGAAAGTTTAATGTGTTGATGTCATTTCCACTGAAACCGGAAGAAAGGGGTGGGGCATATCACACAGCCCCTCCCCTTTTTTAAATAGCCAATAGCGTTTAGTTTGTATCACAGCTCGTCCAGAGCCGTTAAACTCGGTAAAGCCGCAGTTTTCTCCTAACCTCTAACCGTTTCTCTTCCATATCGCTTTAAAATACATCATTCTGTTCAGAACTCAAACGGGTCCGATACGTTTTCTGGATCTGCCGTGACTCGATCACATGATCCGCTCTGTGTTTCGTGTCTCTGGACCGGAGCTGCGGCAGTTCGCGTGACACTAACATGTAGTGATGGGGACGAGACCGCCTATGCCGAGTCCGAGTCTTTGAAGGGTCGAGTCCAAGTCGAGGCCGAGTCTTTGAAGGGTCGAGTCCGAGTCGAGACCGAGTCCGTTGTTTTTCAAATACAGTCGAGTCCGAGTCAAGACCGAGTCTTTGAAGGGTCGAGTCCGAGTCGAGACCGAGTCTTTGAAGGGTCGAGTCCGAGTCGAGACCGAGTCCGTTGTTTTTCAAATACAGTCGAGTCCGAGTCAAGACCGAGTCTTTGAAGGGTCGAGTCCGAGTCGAGACCGAGTCTTTGAAGGGTCGAGTCCGAGTCGAGACCGAGTCCGTTGTTTTCAAATACAGTCGAGTCTGAGTCAAGACCGAGTCTTTGAAGGGTCGAGTCCAAGTCGAGACCGAGTCTTTGAAGGGTCGAGTCCGAGTCGAGACCGAGTCCGTTGTTTTTCAAATACAGTCGAGTCCGAGTCAAGACCGAGTCTTTGAAGGGTCGAGTCCGAGTCGAGACCGAGTCTTTGAAGGGTAGAGTCCGAGTCGAGACCGAGTCTTTGAAGGGTCGAGTCCGAGTCGAGACCGAGTCCGTTGGTTTTCAAATACAGTCGAGTCCGAGTCATGTAGTGATGGGGACGAGACCGCCTATGCCGAGTCCGAGTCTTTGAAGGGTCGAGTCCAAGTCGAGACCGAGTCTTTGAAGGGTCGAGTCCGAGTCGAGACCGAGTCCGTTGTTTTTCAAATACAGACGAGTCCGAGTCAAGACCGAGTCTTTGAAGGGTCGAGTCCGAGTCGAGACCGAGTCTTTGAAGGGTCGAGTCCGAGTCGAGACCGAGTCTTTGAAGGGTCGAGTCCGAGTCGAGACCGAGTCCGTTGGTTTTCAAATACAGTCGAGTCCGAGTCAAGACCGAGTCTTTGAAGGGTCGAGTCCGAGTCGAGACAGAGTCCGTTGTTTTTCAAATACAGTCGAGTCTGAGTGTATACCGAGTCTTTGAAGGGTCGAGTCCGAGTCGAGACCGAGTCTTTGAAGGGTCGAGTCCGAGTCCGTTGTTTTTCAAATACAGTCGAGTCCGAGTCGAGACCGAGTCTTTGAAGGGTCGAGTCCGAGTCGAGACCGAGTCTTTGAAGGGTCGAGTCCGAGTCGAGACCGAGTCCGTTGTTTTTCAAATACAGTCGAGTCCGAGTCAAAACCGAGTCTTTGAAGGGTCGAGTCCGAGTCGAGACCGAGTCTTTGAAGGGTCGAGTCCGAGTCGAGACCGAGTCCGTTGGTTTTCAAATACAGTCGAGTCCGAGTCATGTAGTGATGGGGACGAGACCGCCTATGCCGAGTCCGAGTCTTTGAAGGGTCGAGTCCAAGTCGAGACCGAGTCTTTGAAGGGTCGAGTCCGAGTCGAGACCGAGTCCGTTGTTTTTCAAATACAGACGAGTCCGAGTCAAGACCGAGTCTTTGAAGGGTCGAGTCCGAGTCGAGACCGAGTCTTTGAAGGGTCGAGTCCAAGTCGAGACCGAGTCCGTTGTTTTTCAAATACAGTCGAGTCCGAGTCGAGACCGAGTCTCTGAAGGGTCGAGTCCGAGTCGAGACCGAGTCTTTGAAGGGTCGAGTCCAAGTCGAGACCGAGTCCGTTGTTTTTCAAATACAGTCGAGTCCGAGTCAAGACCGAGTCTTTGAAGGGTCGAGTCCGAGTCAAGACCGAGTCTTTGAAGGGTCGAGTCCGAGTCAAGACCGAGTCTTTGAAGGGTCGAGTCCGAGTCGAGACCGAGTCCGTTGTTTTTCAAATACAGTCGAGTCCGAGTCAAGACCGAGTCTTTGAAGGGTCGAGTCCAAGTCGAGACCGAGTCCGTTGTTTTTCAAATACAGTCGAGTCCGAGTCAAGACCGAGTCTTTGAAGGGTCGAGTCCGAGTCGAGACCGAGTTTTTGAAGGGTCGAGTCCGAGTCGAGACCGAGTCTTTGAAGGGTCGAGTCCGAGTCGAGTCCGAGTCCGTTGGTTTTCAAATACAGTCGAGTCCGAGTCATGTAGTGATGGGGACGAGACCGCCTATGCCGAGTCCGAGTCTTTGAAGGGTCGAGTCCAAGTCGAGACCGAGTCTTTGAAGGGTCGAGTCCGAGTCGAGACCGAGTCCGTTGGTTTTCAAATACAGTCGAGTCCGAGTCGAGACCGAGTCTTTGAGGAAGCAAGTCCGAGTCGAGATTTTGTGATTTTTCGTGATTTAATATCACTCCAGTTAATAATCAACAGTTAGGCCTACAGACTAAGCTAGATTGGGAATTGTTTTAGAGGAGCAGTCTTAAAGGAGAACTCCGGTCAATTTTAACATTGAGCTCAATTTTTAGTACATTTGGAGTGCTGTCAATACAGAGAACAACGACAAAAATCGGTGTTGCCTACACTGTGTTATCCTATTTTTAAAATTTGCACCCTATTGACTTGAATGGGGCAAGTTTTAAACCTGCTTTTATCCTCTTAACATCTTTGATGTGTCATTACAAGTGCCCAGCCATGTTAGATGATTCCTTCAGAGTGAACACGAGTGAATCTGACTGCAGTAGATGTGAAAGATATTAATAAAAATGATGTTATATCAGCCAGCGCAAATACCTGTATTTAGTTCCTGTTTTCGGTGGAAGTCCAAAGTAGTCGATTGTCGAGTTCACGCGCGTGATCATAGCAACTAAACCTATGCGCGTGAACTCGACAATCGACTACTTAAACAGGAACTAAATACAGGTATTTGCGCTGGCTGATATAACATCATTTTTATTAATATCTTTCACATCTACTGCAGTCAGATTCACTCGTGTTCACTCTTAAGGAATCACTCAACATGGCTGGGCACTTGTAATGACACATCAAATATGTTAAGAGGATAAAAGCAGGTTTAAAACTTGCCCCATTCAAGTCAATAGGGTGCAAATTTTAAAAATAGGATAAAACAGTGTAGGCAACACCGATTTTTGTCGTTGTTCTCTGTATTGACAGCACTCCAAATTTACTAAAAATTGAGCTCAATGTTAAAATTGACCGGAGTTCTCCTTTAATGTCTTAATATGGACTAAGCTTTTACTATCATTTAAAAAATCCCTACCACGTGCATCATCTTCTGCCAATTTTTCTAAACTGCTTCAACAGTGCTGCTCTGTCATCAACATGTTAAGCCCACCCTGACTTTTTTAATCATAGTTAGGACATGCAGAGCAAATACAAAATTGCTCATCTTGCCTCCGCTCACACCAGGCAGCAACTGAAGAAGACACTGACCGGCAGCAGACTCTGACGGCAGTATGCATTGCACCATGGGATGTCATTTTCAAATAATGCCCGTCAACATTGGATTTTATTATTATTGTTGTTATGTGTTTTGTTATGTGTTATTATTATTGTTGTGTGTTTTTTTATATGAACATAAAAAAATGCGTTGGAAAAAAAACTCGAGGACTCGGTCTGAAATTCCGAGTCCTTCTCCTCCCACTGTGGTCCGAGACCGAGTCAAGACCGAGTCTTTGAAGGAACGAGTCCGAGACGAGTCCGAGAAAGCAGAAATCGGTCTCGAGACCGGACTCGAGTACTACATCACTACTAACATGAAACCAGACTTAATTCGCCTCAACGGAAAGCATATTTACACAGTCTGAATCGTTCCCTGTCCCCTATATAGTGCACTGTGTGCCATTCAGCGTGTGGAAAATATAAATGTGTGAAAAGTGACCGATTTCAGCCACAGCTTCTATTTATAATGTAGGGGGCGGAGCTTCAGATTCTAAAGAGAATTTGATTGGACATAAAATCTGATGAGAAGCTGAAGTGCAGAGTGATATTGGCGGGAGTAAGAGACTGTAAGTTTTGAACGCTTATATCTTCTAAATGTGAATTGTGGAGCACACTAGATTATATATAAAAGTAAGGCTAACATATTCATACTAAAAGCCAACAAAAATTACATTTTGATTTCATGGGGACTTTAAAAGTCTCAGAATTGAGTCTAAAGGGATTTGA
The DNA here is from genome assembly GCA_033366665.1 of Phoxinus dragarum. Classification (NCBI taxonomy): domain Eukaryota; kingdom Metazoa; phylum Chordata; class Actinopteri; order Cypriniformes; family Leuciscidae; genus Phoxinus; species Phoxinus dragarum. The sequence continues at coordinate 24,584 of JARPMJ010008159.1, forward strand.
TGGTGTCACACGCCCTCTAGAGGACGCGAGAAGCACAACCGCATGAGAAAAGCTGTCAATTCATGATTAACCGTTTACTGTACATGCAGTGTGTGTTAGCTGTGCTGGTTTACACTGGTCTAGCTGGTCTGGTGTTATGGTTTTATAGGGGTTTAGGCCCTGCAGAACAACTAGACCAATGTAACCCAGTTCAGTTTAAAGCAGGTTTTTCAGTTTCGTGCTATTTATATGACTATTTACAGAATCTCACAAATATACTTCATCTTATGAAGACTTGAACGCTTCTGTCTGGTCACGATCAAACTAATCTAACAGCCCAAAACGAAGTAAGTGGGAAAGGGTTTTATAAACGCAGGTTTGGTTTAGTTGCATGAATGATGCTTCATTTATTAATAAGCAGACTGCTGTTAAACATTCTTTCAGTCAATCATAATTCCCTCTTGTTTTACCAAGCAGGCCTTATTTAATAACACTAACAGCAGCCAGATGTTGTCAATCACAGCTAATGATGCAGATCAACTTGACTGTAAAATGGCAAATATTAAACATGACTGTTTGCTTCTAAAATAAAAATTGCAAAAAAAGGCAATTTAAATTAACTGCAAAACAGATTTAAGACCATTAAAATGTTTCATAATAATAATAAATAAATAAAATAAATAAAAATGTAAACGAAATGGCAACGTCAAAAAAATATAAAAATACGCTAATTTAGCCAAAAAGACCATTTAATGAAAAAAAATATTATTTAAGAATTTTAAAAAATATAATAGTAATAATAATAATAAATGAATAAATATACAAATAAATTAATTAATAGTTTTAACGAAATGGCAACCAGTCTACGGAAGCCCTTAAAATGCCCTTTTTTTCTTCTTCTTTTTTCGTGATCTCTACATAAAAAAATTTGTATATATATATATATTTTTTTACAATAATTGTTTGATTCTGAAACACAATTCACACTGAGAGTCTACTGTCGCTATACTGTCCCCTGTTGGCACAGTTGTGTAACTTATAGAACAACTTTTGTTAGTCGAGATCCCGAGAAAATGTAATTATTCAAAACTAGCAGAAAAATTAAATAATCCATGGCCTCTTCTGTAACCAGTCAATGAAATGACAAATATAATAATATTAGTTTTTCTTATACATTCATTTAAATTTAAAGTTCAAATGTTTATGTTGCAAAAAGTCACTGTCCATGTTATCCTATTTGAGCACTACGCAGGTAATACGCACATACTTTAAGGGTATTAGGGGTAAAAAATTAAATGCTAAATAAACAGAAAAATTAACCCTTAAATAAGCATAGAATGCATTAATGCAGCAACGCATCAGGCCACAACCCCAATGCCGAACCTCTTAAACCTGCAATCAGGCTCTTAAAAGCTTAGCCTGCAGGTCGGTTCACTTTCCAGCTCTGCAGCTCGACCAGCACAGCCTGAGATGCGAGCACAGGTGAGGTGAGCTGAGGTCAGGTAACTGATGATGATCACTGACCTGCTCTCGGATCCGCAGCAACATCTTCTTTCTCCTCCCGCGCAAATGAAGCCGGACTGGCGCTTTAAAAGCCTAAAAGAGCCCGAAACATCTCAGACAGCCGCGGGATAGCCTAATGTTCTGACTGCCACACATGCCAGGGCTTGAGTTCCCTCTCCTCTTCCTGAAATAGACAAACACAAGCGGCACAAAGACACAGGACGACACACTAGTGTCTCCACTCTGCGTTACAGCGACTCTCACTGCAGTTACAGGGCGAGACCGATAGAGGGCGAGCTAATGTCACGAAATATTATTATCAAAGTCAATTTATCTCAATCTAGTAATTATGTTGCCCAGCATTACATCCACAAAATGCAAAAAAACACGAAGAATTACTACAACTTCAATAAAATATTAGAAGGACTTTATTATTTTTTATTTACCATTAGACTATTTATCATTGATACATTATTAGTGACATGTGATGTTCTTATCATCAAAGCCTTATCAAAAAAAGAGAAAATATTCAGATTTATTTCTAATTTATAAAACGGATAGTTCCAGTCCTTGATTCTGATTGGTTGAGCCGCGTTCGAAGCCGTTGTAAATTACTCAACAAACACACACCTGTGACCGCGTTACATTAGTGTTACTGCGCAACTGCCGTTTGTGATACTTTGTTGCTGCATGTGTTGCTTAGCAACCTCTTTGGAACTAAATTGCTTGGCGGAGGAATAAATGTGTTATAACGTTTTATTACATGACTTGGTTGAATTCTAATGTAGAATGCGGTCTGTTATTTCCTGATAACACACCGCTGCTAAGTATAACCACACCGTTGCCATGAAAAACAGAGCGTTGCCATGGACGCAGGATTCAAACCGTAGAGACGGAACGGACTATTTTCTTTAGCGGAAGTCATATACATCGTTTTAAATCAATAAATTCCTTTTTAAGTCAATATTTTGTGTCAAATTATTGATTTATTTGGTAGGTAGCCATGTAATAAGCGGGATAATGTATAGCGAGTTTGTTGTTATAGCAAATACAACTCCCTTCAGGCTGATTCAAGACCCCTCCGCTTCGTAGGGCTCCTAATCAGCCTGTCGGGAGTTGTATTCGCTATAACAACCGCCTCGCTATACATTATCCCTTACATATTTTTTGTTGCTGGTGTTTATTTTATGAATAAAATAAATATTAAAAATCCATATTTTTATGCTCTGCTCCACGTCGTGCCTAACAACGCCCCTTAGCTGTTCTAAATACACTGTAAAACACGGCTTCAAGGGGCATATTGCTTTAATTTTTAAACAAGAACAAACAACAAGTGGGTTGCTAAATTATAAAGATATTCAAAGTACAACGTTATGGTAATACACTAGGCTATTTAAGAAGTATGCATGTTAAACTCAAATGGCACATTGGTCTGAATAGGCCTATCTAATGTTTGACAGCTTATCAAAGATTCTAGCGCTATCGCTTATTTTCGTGCAAGTCACATAATTTGACTTAATCCGGAAGTAAAACCAGAGTGGAAGTTCTCTTGTCGTCTGAAAACATCTATGCCCGACATTCCACAACAAAGCCTAATCGAGGACGCACCTGATTGGCTGAAACCGAGTGCGGTGCAAAGTGAAGTCATCGATGTTCCCTTTCCTACCATGTTGTTGGTTGTTTTTCTAACCAAACTGTCCAAAAAACTGTCCAAAATATATTAATACACGCTGAATGTTGTGTTAATTTACCTCGTCTTAGAATCAGTTCACTTAAAAAAAATTAAAAAAAAATCCACAACGGAGTTATTTATTTGAACAATATACATTTAAAAATTGTATTTTATATTCTAAACAAAATAATTTGATTGTAATCGGATAATTAATTTTTTTTACATTTTAAAAATCAATTAAAATGTAAATAAATAAACGTATGTTTTTTTCTAGCTCAATACAGAGGTGATAATGTTCCGATAAACTTACTAACAACATATACTCAAATAGCCTTCTCTGGCATGCGAGTAATGTCGCCGTCAGTGCTTCAGGGTGCCGCGATTAGACAGATGGTCATTTCTCCTGCTGGCGAATCTGTGGCTGGAATAAGAAAAGGTAAAAATACTACAGCTCTGTGTGTAAAAATAGCAGAAGAGTCACTGACCCACGCTGGCCTTTAGATGCAAGGAAGAGCCCGAGGCCCTCCTCCTCTTCTTCACACAACCTGACATGTCTAAAACCGGTCGAAAAAGTTCCTTCCCATAATAACCACAGTTGCATCTAGAAATAATCACGTTCATTACTGTGTGCTTTAGCGCCACCTTGATGTCACCAACAATAATGCCACGACATGTAAGAAGAAAACACCCTTGAAGTGTTTTAAATATGCAGTCAAAAATGATTGAATGAATTCAATTTATTGCAGTACATGGAACAATTATGTCTGGAACTTAAAATCAATAAAAAAAGAAAAACCTGAAAGTAATACATAGAATAAACACTACTAGAATACACAAATTGTTAATAAATACATTTTCATGTAATTTCTTTAATTGTGGTTGTTGTTGTTGTAAGAATTTTGTTTGCATTCATAAATACTAATTATTCTTGGTATATAAGATGTTAAATATCAGTTTAAAACAAAATAAATTCAAAATGGTGCATTTTTGTATCCACATTTTAGATATTGATTTGCATTTCAACTCTTTCCCGCCAGTATTTTTGATAATTTTCATAAAACTTTCAAGTATATATAAACAGATCATATCAAAGGCTTATTGTTATAATTATTATTTTATCATTTTTATTTTTTATTTAAACACCACATTTTTATATTTGAGTTTTCAAATGTACTAAACAGTAAATTATATGTTAAGTTATTTGACGCCTGATATATCTAGAACAATTAGGCAATAATTTTATCATGAGAACGCGGTTTCTGAAAGATTTTGAAAAAGACTAAATGGTGTAGATTTTTATATCTTCCATAACTAAAAAAAATATATTATCAGCATTTAATTCCTCACAAAATCAGTTTTTGTTCTGGTTAAAAGATCTTAAATCAATGCAAGAATCAATTAAATCAACTTAAAATGGTTTAAATCACACACACACACACGTAAAACTTTCAGAGTTCCCATGCTTAATTCTAGACTGTGTATTTCAGTGTCAGTCAGACATCATTCTCATTCTCACTCTCACACACACACACACACACACACACACACACACACACACACACACACACACACACACACACACACACACACACACACACACACACACACACACACACACACACACACACACACACACACACACACACACACACACACACACACACACACACACACACACACACACTAAAAGAAAGCAGTCTTATCAGGGCAGTGAGTTGGAGTTAATTTTATTAGTGTTATACTGAGTTAAGCTGCTCAAAATTAATGTTTTAGAAGCATAATGCAAACACTCTTCTCCTTTTAGAGTCCTTTTCAGTCTATTAAAACGACCATGACATTCAAATCGACTTACTTCGTTAAAGAAAAATAAGAAAATATAATTGACAGTACATTTAGGCACACCGCTGACACATACTACACACCAATACACAGTTCATTTTCATAGATTCATACAGACAGGGATTCAGAAACATTTGTATCAACTATTGAGTGAATTTAAAGGGGAAGTGTGCTCCTGTGAGACTCGGCCAATCACAGCAGGTTTGAGCTTCTCAGTGCCAGCCAATCACAGAAGAGAAAGAGTAAACCTGCGGTGACACTGGCCAATCACAGCAAACGGCCTCAAAAATAAGAGCATCATAAAACAGGTTCAATTAAGAGTTTAAGTGCCATTTTAATTTTAAAATCACATATTTAGTTCTTGTTTATTGGCATCAATATCTGCAGATCTGATCTCAGGGATGAAGCTCATGAAACCTGAGTCAGGCCATATTCACTCCAAAATATAAATTAATTATATATTTGCATAAAGACAAAAACTTGCTTTCCCCCCCCCCCCCCCCCCCCATTACAATTTCTGATCCAATTCTCATTACTTAATAAAATTGAAAGAAAAATCGAATTATTATGTTATAACATGATAAATTACTTATTTGTATTTGTTTAAAAGTTTACATAATAATAATAATTCAATTATTTGTGTATATATATATTATTATTTTAATTGTAATATGCATTTTATTTCACATTATAGTATTGAGAATTAAGGAAATGTGCTTAATTGTCATAAAAAATAATAATTACAAAGCAAAAATTGTCTTTATGCAAAATATAAGTGATGTACTTTCACATAAGGACCCGTGCATGTTTTTTGCAAAGTGTCGATATATCAGAAGTGTGACTGGAGAGTGTTTAAACCTGTGTGCTCGAGCACCAGACGACCTCTGACCGCTCCTAGTGTGTTTTGAGCCTCCATTCACTTACAATGTGCTTTCACTCGTTCCTAAAAGCAAAAAAAAACGCGCCAAAATCCATCCAGAAAACGGCAGGAGTGACGAAACATTAAAAAAAAAAAAAAAAAAAAGCATCCCCAACACAAACATAAAAGCCAGACTTATAAAACAAGTCCTTTAAAACAAGCCATTTACAACAACGGAATGTTCTGGTGTTTTTCTGAAGAGTTTCGTGTGGTTTTGGATTCTTCACTCGGATATACTTGAAAACTATCCCATACACGATTATATAGAACATGCATTAAAGAAATATTGCACAACAAAGAATAACATATTCTCTGATTAGGCCAGTCAAGATCTCCTTGATGTGTGTGTGTTTGAGGGGAAGCTACGTCTACAGCACACGTCTCTTGGTCTTGGATTTAAGGCTCTATATATCTCACACGCAAACAGTCTTCGGCATCGGACAGTTGCAGTTTAGTGCTACACTTGCTATTCTAAAATAAAGTCGTTTAAAAAAAAAACACATGTACAAGAGCCTTTGATTGAGTTATAAAAACAGGACACACACACACCACACACACACACAGGCTCACTAGAGACGGGTACATTCGTTTAAAGCATATCTCCGTATGCGCTGAACTCCACGTATCCGCCCATGCAAACACACGCTACTTGAAATTCTCCGTCTCTGTCCCCATTTGATGTGTTTGAGGGCTTTAGATAATGATTAAAGGGATAGTTCACTTTGAAATTACATTTTGGTATGTTTTAGCTTACCTCAAGGGCATCCAAGATGTAGGTGTCTTTTTTTCCGCAGTAGTTTCAATTTGATATTATTAGGTCAAACCGTTCTTGTCTGACAGTCATATCATGCAGGTCTATGGTCACTGACTGGTGCATAGATGTATATACACTAGATTTCGCATTAAAGACATTCCTTCCAATGAACTGCCGTAGCCAAGGCGACATCTAGTGTATACATCTATGCACCAGTCTGCGCACACGTCACACAGAAGGAAGCGCCCGCGCCCTCAGATCACTTGGACGTGGCTGTGTATAAGCGATAAAAACGATATAAATACCGTTCGTTTTCTCACACAAACCGCTCGTTTCGTGTCTTAGGCCATCAATGTGTACTTACGATGGGGAATTGTTTTAATTTGGACTGTGTATGCTCTTTGAGACAGTGACCATAGACCTGCATGATATGACTGACAGACAAGAACGGTTTGACCTAAAAATATCAAAATTGAAACTACATTGGAAAAAAAGACACCTACATCTTGGATGCCCTTGAGGTAAGCTAAAACATACCAAAATTTTATTTCAAAGTGAACTATCCCTTAAGTCCTTAAGTCCCCTAAGTCATTTTTATGTTCTATGTAAGTGAAAGGCTGAGGGGGCGTGGCCTGTTTTAAATCCCACCCACTCCACTCCACGCAACCGATTGGTTGGCAGGATAACATTACGCTTGTTTCAGTGTCAGTGCCACATAATGTTTGTAAATGAAGATCCTAACACATCGCTGCTGACCCTCATCATACGGCTCTGCTTGTAATGAGTGTTAAGGTGCATAGGTTGGTTCGGTCAGATTTCGTTCACCATACTGTATTGACGATGAGTTCGACCACTGCCGAATACAAAACAAACCCAAAAAATGGTGTGTATCTACACAGTGTCATCCACACAAACATACAAACGGAGAGAGCGGTCGCTCAGTGTTCAGTCTTTAGTGGTTCAGAGGTGACCGAAGTGATGGTAGGATGAATCCTCTATGCTACGGCCGAGTCAATGCAGTGCTTTAAACGAGGCACTGAGAGGGAGGTGTGTGTGTGGAAACACACGCGCGCCTCCGTCCGCTGATTCCTCCTCTTCTGCGCCGCCGGCGGGGGAAATCGTCCGTCTGTCACCTCTTGTGCAAGCTGCGCAGTTTCTGTGAGTATTTAAGTACACGCGGCGAGCGCGAGTGGAGCTTCACGAACAGATCGCAGAACTTGTACTGAGGAAACAAGGTCTCCAGGAAGCCCTCGAGAAAGACGTAGACCAGCCGCCGGTTCAGAGACTGGTGCTGGAACATGTCGAAGACTCGCAGGATGCCCTTGCGCGTGGTGTCCGCCCCGATGATGTGCTTCAACTCGTCTGATGGCAGGAGAAAAGAGGCAACATTTATTGGTATAACGATTAATGGCTAAAAGATTACAATCTACATTCAAACTAGGGCTGTCAAATAAAACCGCGCATTCAAATTTTTGGTGTGTCAAGAGGTGCGCGAGACATGGTGATGACGTAACTGACGCGGTTTGTTGTTGTTAGCTTAAGCATTATACATCGCAGTGCAAAATCCAAAACCAAGAACAGAGATTTAATCTGGAAAGGCGAGTTATTCAGCTCCACAACAGCACACAGAACAACAGGCTGAATAGTGTCCGGTGTGTTAGCGTAACACATTATCAGTTATTCAGCTGCACAATAGCATAAAGAACATATACCTGAGGCTGAATATGCTAAACTAACATTAGCCAGCGAGTCCAACAAGTCACCGGTCAGCAAGTTCACCAAGCTCCCGATCTCACTCCACAACACTGAATCCATTGAGTTCTTCCTCTGTGTCGCTTCTGAACAACTCCGCTAACTAGAGCGCCCTCTCGCGGCTGTAGACGGTAATGTTTTCTCTCGGTTCATCTCAGTCAGTATGAATTAATTTTGATAAATAAGTCGCACCTGACTATAAGTCGCAGGACCAGCCAAACTATGAAAATACGGTTATTTTCCTTGCATGGACATTAAGGAAATATTATTTTATTTAAGAACAATTGTTTCAAAAGATAAATGCACTTTAAAAAAGTGAATGTCATTTAATTTCAATAAAAGATGCGATGCTTGATTTGGTTTATATTTGATTATTGCGCTTGCTTGCGCCCTCTTGTGGGCATAGGAGACACTTCAAATTTTGCTAATATTTAAGAAATTATATTCAGCCATTTTGACAGCCCTAATTCAAACACCCACGCGATCTCATTCCTAAATGACAATGATTCTCCTGTGTCTATAAAACCTATAAAAAAGCAGTTATGTATGAAACAGCTTCACAAACATCCACTTCATTTCAACCACACAGTATTGTTATTTCTGTGTTAAAAACGTTCAAATTATCACAAAAGTACTGTAATAGTAGTTTGTTTGGATATAAACACTGATGTGTACGGAAGCAATCATAATAGAGTAAATCAACTTTTGAAAGTGCCACTAAGTGTCTTTGAATCATTCATTCAAGATATTTGTTCAAAAACAATGATTCATTCAGTAATGAAATAAGTGAAGTATTTTAGTGAGTCATTGAATCATTCACTCAAGCTTTTTTTTAATAATATTTTTTAAATAATTCAGATTAATGAAACATTTTAAATAGACTACAGCAATTAACATTTTGTTGGAACCTCTAGTGAATTATGTTAATTGATGCTTCAAATAATGATTGTATTCATAACATTGTAATGCCACTAGGTGGCGAAAGTGACTGTTAAAAATGTATTTGTCTTTGAATCATTCATTCAAGAGATTCGATCAAAAACGCTGATCATCCAGTAATGAAACAAGTGAAGTATTTGGTTGAGTCATTGAATCATTCACTCAAACTTTTTATTTTTTTAAATAATTCAGATTAATGAAACATTTTAAATAGACTACAGCAATTAACATTTAGTTAGATCCTCTAGTAAATTACGTTATTTTGTTTAGTTCTTTATAAAAAAATAAAAATAAAAACGTGATTCTTAATTTATCCAGCTCTAGTATAGCACTTTCCACAACACTCATTGTAAGTACCTGGCATGATGCCCAGGAGTGTGGTTTTGGCGGCGACCCGCGTCCTCATACGGAGGCTTTTGTCTCTGCGTGGCGGCGTCTCGGCAAGAATCCCGTTCGGCCAATAAGAGTCTCTGAGGAGTCAAAAACCCAGTCAGAAGAAGAACCAGAACCTTATATATGTCAGAGCAGAAAGTACGCATGCAATCATCACCTGAATCTCTTCACATAATCAGACACTTGCTCAGGCGAGGTCATGTACTCGACATGATCCACGATTTTCCTGCAGTGAAGCAAAAACAATTGTTTGTCGTTGAACAGAGAGGAGAAACACAAGTCATGATGCGCGCGTGTGCACGTGTCGCCGCACCTGTTAATGGTGTCTCCATACGTGGCTTTGATGAGCTGCTGTAGGAGGTTTTTGATGTTTCTCCGCAGCCACTGATTTCTCTCCTTCAGGTCAAACACTTCGTCCATCAACAGCAACATCACCCTCAGAGGAATATTATCATCCACCTGTACAACAGAACAGCATTTATGAAACTCACAGATCCAACTCTAAAATATGATTACGGTAGATAGACCACATGCAAAAATCACTGAACTACCAATAAACAGGGATGCTAACTCATCGGGGTAATAAAAGCTTACAGAGGCAAATCCCCATACGAGGGTCTGAGGTCCAGGAAGACTTTATTTTATTTTAATATCACCTTTAAAATGTGGATTTTGCATTGACACAGCTGTTATTATGGTACCCATTCAAAATGACTTTGTTAAATTATAAAAGTAAAAAATAAATATTACTTATAATATATTATAATACTTTTGTACTGTAAAATAAAAAAATCTTAAAAACAAATGATATTATTATCATTTTATATAAATTCTATAAATTTAAGTATTTAATAATTATAATAATATTTCTATATTTTTAAAAATCATTTAAGATATACATTTCTATGGTTATTATAATATTGTACTGTAAAATTAAAAAAAGCATTTAATTATAATAATAACAACATTTTTATTAAATTATAAAAAGTAAAAAATATAAATATATTACTGTGGTAATAATACTACTGTACAGTAAAATAAAAAAATAGTATTTAATAATGTAAAAAAAAACACTAATATAATACAAACATCATCATTTCTTTGCTTTTAATCATTATACTATAAACCTTCAACTAGAATTGTTTATTTTAATTATTGAAAAAAAAGTCATTATTTATCATTAAACTATATATCTTTGGATAAAAGCGTCTGCCGAATCCATAAATGTAAATGTATAAAAGACAGCAAACCTCTTGAGGCTGTGCTAGAGTGATTTGGCCAAGTTTCTGATGTGATGTTGACTTACGTTGTCGTCCAGCTGTGCCGAGACGCGGCAGTGTTCGGGGTCGATGTCAGACTTTTGGATTAAAGGAGGAACCTGTGGAGCAGAAACATCTGGAATTCATGACATGCATTCACTGATAAAACATTCATATATTCAAATAACGCCAGTCGAGCGCAAAATACTTTGCCTACATGTATTTTGCACCTGCTCAGCTATGCATGTGAAATTACTGACTAAATGCAGAGTTTCCCAGTTATACAAAAACAGGCTAAATAAAAATGTATGTAAAGCGTCCAGTTTCTGAGGTCTTTCGCATTTCTCGCTGTGTTCTGTGATTCTCTAGGACGTGATCTACCTTAAATATGGATTGTTTAATATCCTGGCCAATTTTCTTAAAATCCTGGCCCATGTCCGCCGAGACTTTGGACACTCCCTCAGCCAGGCTGTCCGGCAGTGACTTCACGGCATTGGACAACGTTCCGCATGGAGCTCCGGAGAGGATTCACAAACGTGTCCATCTGTCCGAGTCCAGAGAACAGGACAAATTTACAAAAACTGCGAATCCCATCAGACAACAACTATGCCGCTCCCCTCTGGATGAATACATCGGGTTGCGTTCACTTTAATCACTGTTAGTCGCTATGTTAGTATCCAAATGTATCAAGACGGGGATCATGGGAGCTTAATTGTCTTTGCCAGTGCTAATCCCGCTCCCACCAGTGGTTGCTTCTCCTCGTCGTCCAGAATCGCCAACTCTCATTGAATTGAATGACTTTTGGCAACTCCAAAATGCTGTTTGTGTGAACGCACCTTTAGTCTCTCCATCCATCTATCAATCCATCAAAAGTGTGACAAGAATAGCAAGTCCGACACAGTTTGTGTTTTATTCTATGGGGTTTTTCATTTTAAATGTATTAATGATTTCTGCTGCAGTGTATTGATTTGAGTAGTTTGCAAATCACCTCAGAAAGGTCAGAAAGATTCGTTTTTTTTCTTTCAGCAAGGATGCATTATATTGATTGGTAAATTTGAGCAGCAAATCATCATATTAGAATGATTTCTCAACCAAG